>JAEUWS010000983.1:0-300766 GCA_018524945.1 Podaxis sp. C-F-92630
TTTGTACTCCTCAGTCAGAATATCAACTTAGATCTTTCTCCTGTCTCTCCTGTTCTCTGCTATGAGTCCATTCCTTGGTCTGGGCTCATCCTGTCCTTGTCCATTACCTGTCTGCTCATCCATTCATGTCCATAGTTGGTCAAGTGAGGCCATCATGGTATCAGAGGGACACAACACATAAGTTGAAGCCAAGGCCTCAACACAGTGCCCACATGTGTCTGTCCTTGGCTGCCCATAGTCCACCCCTGTCTGGAGTCAGCTCTTAACACTGAAGCTGAGTATATGGCCATCTGTGATTGCACCACTCAGATAATGTGGGTAAACAATATGTTATCCAAACTTGGTTTTAAAAGGAAACCAATCCCAGTTTGCAGAGATAACATGAGTTCTCTCTTCCTCTTGTCCAATCCTGCAGTTGAAAGTCACTCTAAGCACATCAACATCAAGTATCATTATACATGAGACTTGATTGAGGATAAAGAGATTGAACCTCTCCATATAGACAGCAAGGAGAATCTTGCTGACATTCTTACAAAGAATATTAGTCCTACCAAGTTAAATCAATTTAATTCTGACTACAGTCTTGAGTTCCTTGAGAATTCAACTGAAACAAAATGAAGTCATTATGAGCAAGAGGGAGTGTTGAAACTTCTTTGAAGATTCTATAGATTGCTCTAGACTTCATATCTCCTTATGGAATATGCCTCCTTCAAGTGGATGTGTGTAGAATGTGTATTATTATTCAAATGCTGTTCACTACATTCCCATTATGTTCTACAAAGGACTTGTAGTTTATGTGTACTTGCTCACAGACCATCTCTGTATTGTATATAAGAGCTGTACATTCACTCATTAATATTATCACTTTACCTACTGATTTAAGCATCCTCCACACTCTACTCAAATGTAAGTAGTAGACACACTTGTAGTAGAATTACCACTGCACATGTAGTGCTCCAGTTAGCACACATGTTGCAAGTATATTGTCAACAGTCGCTTGGGATAGAGATCAAGCAGGACAGAGAGAAAGGCATGATATCCCTTTCTCAATGCTCATGTATTGATGCCTCTCTGTGATATTTCAGTTTTGAAGATGCAAAACCCCTCAGCGTCCCAATGGACCTGTCAGTTAAACTCACATTGGAGCAATCCCCCAAGTCCACAGCCAGAATCACCTGTATGACACACATTCCTTATCAAGAGGCAGTCAGAACCCTCATGTATGCAGTGCTCAGCACCAGACCTGACATCACATATGCCATCCAACTCCTCTCATGTTTTACCAAAGCTCCTGGAGAGGCACATTGGGAGGCTGTCAAGCATGTATTTTGGTATCTCAAAGGGACTTGCAAGCTCTGGCTTACCTACAGCACAGAGAGTGAGGAACTTGAAGGATTCACCAATATGGATGGCAACATGGCTGAAGACCAGTGCACTACCTCTGGGTATGCATTCATGATCAATGGCAGGGCTGTTTCTTGGAGTGCCAAGAAACAAGAGTTGGTTACCTTGTCCACAACAGAGTCAGAGTACATTGGTGCAACTCATGCTGTGAAAGAAGCTCTATGGCTTTGTTCACTCATCTCTCAGGTCTTTGGTACTCAACTCCCTGCTACCACACTATTCTCAGACAACCAGTTGGCCATCACCCTTGCTAGCAACAATCAATTTCATGCATGCACCAAACATATTGACATATGGTATCACTTCATTCAGTGGATCATCAAAGAAGGGAAAATCTGGCTTGTGTACTGTCCAACTGGAGACATGGTCACAGATGTGTTCATGAAAGTGCTTCCTTCTCTGAAGGTCAAGCATTTTGCTTGCAACCTCAGCCTCATTATGGCTTGAGGGGGAGTGTTGGAATGCAAGCACATACTGAGTCAGACACAAACCCAGGATCGAGGTGGCTGATTTCGGTGCTGACACAGACTTTAGAATGACATAGATTAGTCTGATACGAAATGATGTTTTAGATAATGTTTCTTTTATTCTCCTAGTTGTCAGCCCCTATGATGGTTTATATACATAGTGCAGTAGTACGCTTTCCTCAGCTCTCGTACCACATACGAGTGATTGAGGTAAGCCACCCATTGCATACAGTCCATACGGTTACTCATTACCTCGTAGTTCTTATATTCTCTACATATCTGAAGTCGACTTTGCTAGGTTTGTCCAGTACTCTGACAATTACCCGAGGACGTAAACCTGGTACCGTATTCATTGAGAAAATGATTCTGTAAGTCCAGAAATCGCGTGTACAAGAGCTCTCGCTGAGGTGGCTTAGACTAGCTAAAGCCCGGAGTCACATTATATATATGGACCCGGAATTGAACAAAAAAAGCGGGGTATACTTGAATATTTACCAGAATTTCTTGCTTTCTGCGATGAAGATGCACCTTTATCTTCGTGAATGGGGTGGATGGAGCAAGCGTTCTGACCTCATACGTGGTAGGTGCAGTACCCCTCCACAACTCTAGTAGCTCATCTTGTGGAAGGTACGGTGCAGAAGATGATCAACCAATCGTTCGTGTCCTTGCGTGCTCAGACCAAAAGGCAGCGCACGAAAGCTCATGACACCAAATCAACGCAAAAGAAGGCAGTGCTGTGGTGAGCGCGCAGTTACTCAGCTCGGCTTTATGGAGTTAATAGTTCATCCAAGTTTGGATGGCACGCATTCCATGAGATTCTATCCAGGAAACCCACCCGGTACAGAGCAGTGATCAAATGGCTAAAATCAGAACTGAACCATCCACGATGCCGAAGCTGCTTTCGCACCATTGTCAGAGACGGTCTGCTCGGGATGGAGAATATTAAGTATTAAGATGGGTTGACTGGTCCTTGGTTGGGCCAACGACTGCAAACGTGCATGTCCCCTGTTTCTACTGGCAATAGATATATTATGCTTGTCACCACGTGACAAGGGTGCGGTCTGTGAGAGATAGGGCCGGGATGACGTCGCCGAGGACTGGTTGAGTGGGGGGGCTGGTTGCTGAGAGCGCATTAGCCAAATGCTGCGACAGGTCACGCTCAAATCCCGGTCCTTTCCCGTTCTTACCAATGCCTGGTTTGCTTTAAATATCACGCGACGACGATTATCATTCCAGCACCCAATTATCCGGATTACCCGGTCTTGCCTCTTACCCTCGTCTACCACTTCCCGTGTCGCATTCTCAACTGCAGCGATGTCCGGCGGCTTCTACTCCCTGAAAGCTGATTTGCCTGATGGCAGCGTCTATGACTTTGCGGACCTCAAGGGCAAGACGGTTTTGGTCGTGAACGTGGCCTCTAAGTGGTACGTTGTTGCAATTGGTTACGACACTGGTTCGCTAATCGTATCTCAGTGGATTCACACCTCATTACAAAGGTCGATTTCATGGGCATGAATGAACGAACTCCGCTGACCAATGGCTGGCATAGGTCTCCAAGCACTCTATGAAAAGTACAAGGACAGGGGGCTGGTCGTCCTCGGCTTCCCATGCAACCAGGTGCGCATTGCTGTGGCTAACACGAGCTCGAACTCATCACCGTTTTAGTTTGGTTCTCAAGAACCTGGTACAGATCAAGAGATTCGCGATTTCTGCTCGCTTAATTATGGCGTCACTTTCCCTCTTATGAAGAAATCAGACGTCAATGGGGATGAAACCAACGAGGTGTACAAGTGGCTGAAGAATGAAAAGGCTGGAATTTTGGGTTTAACTCGTATTAAGGCATGTCTGCAGAAGTGCTGAAACCTCCCAGTTCCGCAGTGCTGACACGACCTTTTCGTACTAGTGGAATTTTGAGAAATTCTTGGTTGACAAGAATGGCAAGGTTGTCGGTCGCTGGGCCTCAACGACTTCCCCGGCTTCGATCGAGGCCGAAATTGAGAAGATCCTGTGACCAGATGGGCTTGCCGACCCCAAGTTATGATTTGTATACAGCATATGGGAGATGTATCATGAGATTATGCTATGTATCCGCCTTGGAATTCAACTCAGCAAGGGTTGAAACTTCCAGCTTGAGCGTCTTCTTCGTGCCACTCGCCCGAGTCATTTCACGCTACCGGGTTCTCAATAATTCAGTCCAAGTTGATTGGCACACATGCCTCTTGGTTCAGGCGTGAACTTGATGCCTTCTGTGTTTCATCTCTGGGTAACATCTAGCAAGCATATACACCGGTGATTAGATTGGCGGCAATGAGGTCAACCTCAGGTTACGCTGGGGATTCAGGGTCACAAGTCATATAAACTTATGCCACACTGGGCTAGCCATTGGAGAAACGCTCCTTCCTTGACCAATACCCCGGATTCGTAGCCATGCTCCTTAGTTTTTCAAATCTGCCAGACGATATCATCTATATCCTCGGAAAATCTCTGAATGAACAAAGTCCAGCAGATGCTTACACCGTCATGTTGCTCGTGAGTACCATGGTTCACACTCGTCCTTCCGCTGAAAACATGTTCCAAGTCCAAGCGAACGCGAGCGGTCCTAATGCCTATAATCTACTCATCAGTCCACCTACGAAACAGTCGTCAATGCGTTCACACTTTACAGCATCTACGGAAGTATCCTTATGTTGGGTCCTACATTCACAAACTTGTCGTAAGCCCTCGCGACAGTACCCCAAACCCAGACCTGGAATCCTCTGAAGGGACGGAAGAATGGGTTGCACAGACACTTGAAAAATTTGCCCCGAACTTAACGCACATGATGTACTTTTCTTGGGATGGCTCCTGTTTGCCGAAGTCGGCAACATTTTGGCGAACACTGCAACAAGAGTATGGTTTCGCTTTACCTCGCGTATCCTTAGATCTCAATCTCGATACAGGTGCCCAGAACTTGGCTTTATCGCCACGGCTATCTCACAACAAGACCCGTTTGCTTGGGATGATAATACCGATGTGCGCATCGCCTTTAACAAGCGCTTGCCGTTTTTGATTTTCTCCTATTTTTATTTTCCCCTTCTAGTTTCTGAAACTCAGGGACCTGCGAGGACTTTCCGTGAAGATAAAAGGCTCATCAGATAACCTGCGTGAGTTGCCGTATGTTTAACGACACTTCTAGCTCTCAGCTTTATTTCAGAACCTCCTCGATATCTGTCTGCGTTTCCGCCGTCATTCTGGGACATCATCCATCCCCGTCGTTCGCCGAAACTACACCATCTATCATTCGAGAGCGACTTGCTATGTTCATTCAACTTCAATTTCCTGTTCACTGTGAATCTCCCGTCACTCAAGGCACTTACAATTGGTGCATTCGTACTCATTGATTTCGCTTCCGCCAATCTCGTCACTTTCCTCCATTCCGCACCTTCACTGGAACACCTTCACATATCTCCCATTGCACGGATACCCTGGCACGACGTCAATCTTCCCCGAATACAGCATTATGGAGGCAACATATACTCCATCCTGATGGGGGCGACACAGTGGCCGAGTCTACGAAGCCTGGACGTCAGCTGTTTCCCACTTTCGGTCGAGCGCATGACGAATTTCTTTAGAGAGACTCCGAAACTGCCCAGATTGAAGTCTCTGAAGCTACGACTCACTTCCGAGGATTTCATCACAACACATAATGATTTAACTTTCTACGGCGACAGCGATCCCGCTCTCTGTCTTCTTCCGGCTTTGGCCCGCTGTTATCCCAACTTGAGCAGCCTTGACTTAGTTGGCTCTGCGGGTAGTACCTTGCCTTGGGTGAGTTTGGCATGTCCTGTGACAATTAACGTTGTATCGACCAGTTGCAGGAGTCTATGCTCCGTTCACTAGGACTTTTCCCAGAGTTAACCAACTTCTACCTTACACAAGTGCCTCCTCGTTTTGGCGAAAGTGCACTTCAAACCGCGATGGCCACTTTAACAGCAAATTCAAACATCGAGCAGGTTACGATCCAACGGTCTGTAGGCCCATGGTATCAAACCTTGGATTGTAAAATCGGTGAGAAGGCTGTATTGAAATACATCACCCGCCACCCTCCAACCGTCACGGTGCACCACACCATCTATGAAAACGATGAAGCGCGGGTATCGAGCTCTAGGTTGCTTGTATCATGTCCTCGGTAATGTTCACTATTGCTATTGTTAATCTTGCCCGAGGTTCACTCGTGCGACATAGAAGAGACTCAGAAACACTTTTTGTATTGCTATCGCGTACACAGAAACACTTAGTTATTGAACTAGATATACAAACACTATTTATGTGCACTGGCTGTACCATTGGTTGATGACTGTGCAAGTGGAACCAGGGACACACTCGGTAAGTCCAGTGTAGCCTTGACCACCGCTGGAAAATCAAAACATCAGCTCAAGCCTAAGACTGATCCTGCGAGACCGCTACTTACCACTGGCCGTACTTAGTCTGTTGAGCACCGGTGGCAGTAGTAGTGCCAGAGGGGTTGGTGGTACCACCACCGCCAGTGGCAGTGCCGGTGTAGGTGGTGCCGATGTCACCGAAGCGGATGTTGGAGTAGGTGACGGAGGCGTTGGCAGCCGAACTCTCGACATCGGTGGGCTTGCCAGAGCTTGTTGAGCAAGTACCACGAGCAATACCGGGCTTGCTTGGGTCGGCATTGGTGGGGTAGTTGGAGTCGAGCCAGAGCATGTTGACCGCATGGTCATCCCAGACGGAGAGAACGAGGACCATACCACGACCCATTGCAGCGCCTATGCCAGCCATGCCACCCTTCTGTTGGAAGCTGTTCGTGTCGCCGAAAGCAGTCTTCTGGGCATTGCAGAAGTCGGTGGTGATGGAATCGTAGGTGCTCATGCCGGGGATGTTGACCTTGGAGTTCTGGATGACCTTGCCATCCTGAACATAGAGACGGCGGATTTCGCTGAGACTGCCGGAAGTGGAGTTGTTGCTGGTAAGGAATTGGGTGACGACGGTGAACTTGCGACTTGTGTCGACGGTCATGCCCTTGCCGTAGAAGGACTTGTCACCCATGCGGAAGGAGTTGAAGTCGCAACCGTCGGGATCACAGACACCCTCGTAGCGGCTGTTGATAGCACAGTCTGCACCTTGACAACGAGTCTGGCCAGTGACTTGGCAAGGGTGGGGAGTATAGGCAGCAGAGACGGAATTGGCTTCCCAGACATCGAGCTCACTGCAGCAGGTACCGTATTGACCGGTTCCTGCATTGGTGTCGTTGGGAGATGGACTCCAGCCAGCGACGTTAGCCTGAAGAATATATTAGGACATGTTGAGATCCTGAAAGTTGAAAACATAGTACCTCTCCGTTAATAAACTTGATGTCACGAGGGCACTGAGAATCGCAGTAACCAGTACCGTACTTGGCACCGGCTTTGTTGCCGGAGTACTTGGACATCCCACCGTCGGCGTCCATCTCAGAGAAATAGAGAGCGCCGTTGAGACCACAAGGAAGCTGGGAGACGTCGACGTCGAAGGTGAACTCTTTGTTCAGGAGCTTGAACATCTGGTAGTGTGAGTCGTCGGCCATGAGGTAAACACGAGAACCAATGTTCTTCTGGGAGCTCTGAGTGACGAACTTGAGGGTGAGAGCGTTGCCGCTGGTAGTGATACCGTAAGTGCCGGAGTAGTCAGCACCGTCGAGAGCGCAGTTCTGAGCACAAGTCTTGCCATCGGGGCAAAGACTAGTATCCCAGGTGTTGCCCGTGTAACAGTTGGTGTAACCGCTGGTAGTGTGGAGCCAGCGCCAGTTGGAGTCGAGGACAACGGCACCGCTCGACTGAGTCGTGCAACCACTGCGAGTGCATTGAGACCATTGAAGCTTGGGATGGTTCTCTGCGGTCTGGGTGCCGACTTGCTGACCAAGGACGGCAGCGAATAGAGAGAGTGCTACGAGAGCGGGTTTTGGGAACATTCTAGAGGAGATGGGGTTGGAACCAGTGAGCTTGAACACTGTTGAGAGAAATCAGGTAAGTACCTGCTTAAATACGCATCGTACGCGGAAAATATCCGGCCAAGGAGTCAAGATACCTCGTCGTACATCCCTATTCATCGCACCATGGAGTGGGTGCTGCCTTGGTATCCGAGACAAGTTGGCACCTCTTCGGATCGAAAACCTGTCGGGTCTGGCAGCAAGATTGTCGGAACCTGTAGTGAAGGCAGGAAAGATCGCAGTGTGTGTGATCACGCGCAAATTGAAGTCATTTTCTTGAGGTCGTCGACCACAAAATCGCGTCTGTAGCAGGCCAACGGCGAGTTCCAGTGCTCATTGAACCGGAAAAACTCCCATGAAGCAACCGAGGAACAAGCGTAGAGGCCTGGAAAACGTATCTGCCATGGTCCAGCGAAGTGTGTATGCGTCAGGTGTCCAGTATGATATTGTGTTAAAAATAGAGATTGCATTCAGCTGCGGTAAAAACAGAGTATCTTGCCTTTGCACATGGCGCTGACAATCTGTATTAAGGAGGGGTCATGACATGGCAGGCTTCATGCCATAATGGTAGCAACTTGGTCGCTCTTCAGAACCGTTTCTACGACGCGGTCGAGTTGATGGGGCAGAAACCATTTTTAAGAAGCACCAGATTTTAAGCCTTTTCCTTGGCAGATTCTTTAGCATTTTAGACAACGAAAGCTCCACAAACAATGGCAATGGCTAGAGGCTTGTTTTTTCTAAAGTCCGTTATGCTCCACGACTCCACGACGGCATTGCGTAAAGATATTACCTATTCCAGGAGCGGAGTAAAAGAGGCACAACAGGGGCATGTCCTAAATCACCGTAGTTCATCCAGCCGCACTTCTGAAGATCTGGATACTGAAGTACTGAAGTCCTGTCGTATGCAAGGAATCTGTTCGTCACCTGTAACAAAGAACTTCGGGTCTTGAGAGCGAGGTCATATTCATGCTGGCAGAAACTCGGTACTCATACTTAGCAACATATGAATTCGACCGTGCATCTTTGATTTCGTGAGTGACAGCTTCGTTCTGCAACTTCAACGAGGTGATAACAAGTATGAGTTCATGGGAATCAGGAAAAGATGTAATGGAAGTTGTTTGTAGTCACATGTTGACCACCACTGATGATCCGGCACGACAAACAAAGCCAAGCATTCCTGATCTATTTTTAGCTTAGCAGTCCAACTGAGCCCTATACATTCCAGCCCCAGCCCCTCTTCCCTGATGACCTTCACTCGCGCCGTTATCCTTGCTTGTCTTACGGGGGTAGAGCGTCATGTGGATGATTGACAAATATTTTTCCCCTCCGAGTGTGCTCCAAACTTGTTCTTCCCACAACGAACCTGGTCCTCCTTTCCCTCAGTTCACCCGGAGGTTAATTCGATCTCCCTCGTCAATAAGTATCATGGATCCTGTTGAAGTCATCTACTCTATGACATGGTCAAAGCCACCTAAGCGCTCTCGCGAAGCCCTTCCAGTCGCTCCGTCTTGACCTTCACCTGACATTGCAACATTTCGCGTCGGCTCTTAGCGGTTAGACAGCTCCCTGTTTCTTGAAATATTCAGAGCTTTCGAGCGGCTTTGGTGAGTCTACTCTCCTGCTGTGACGGCATCAGTACTGTCAAGATGAGTGACTGCTCGGGCAGCGCTAACTTTGCGCCTTGCTTCTGGATCTTTCAGGTCATCAGGCTCGCTGATAGCTAGGTCAAGAACCCTCGTATCTTTGGCCTCGTTTTTTGCCAACACTGAAAGTTGCTGGCTATATTTACATCTTCAACGACGTATAACGGATGAGTATAGCTGCTGGGTGTGGTTCCCCCTTTCAGTTGGCAACGACTTTGGAGGGCAAGGCCGGAGGGTGTCATCCTTGAGGATGTGCTCCTGGGGAGCCTCCTGACGCTTCCTGTCAAGTACACCGGCTAATGGCGACGGTCCCCCCTTTCCATCCGAGCAGATTGTGGAATCTTGTTCATCGTTGGAAAGACCAACGGACGGTTGTTGTCCGTGGTACTCAATGGGAAGATGCTGCTTCAGCGAATATGTAACCGGGATTGAAGCGTGGCGATCAAGGTCTGGATCTTGCGTGTACAAAGTTAAGACGGAATCTGGATCCTGAGTGGGTACCGCGTGGGTGGAGGGAATTATAACAAGATGAATGGTCTTGTCACTGCACCGGCTCAGGGGCGGTAGGTTCATCGAGACAATGAAGCACTTTATACATTATCTGTCATTAGATAAATACGCAAGTGTATTGGTCTTTGACCCCTTTTCCGTTCTTAAATACGCGCGTTCCCCTATCTTTCCCTATACATAATCTCGATACAGAAAGATCGGCTATCCCCGACCGCGGCCTTGGATCTCGCTTCGATCATTACTGATGGAGTCGATCGCTCAACTGTGAGATTGAGGACGTGAGCGGGAGATAGTCGATAAGATGAATAGAATATTTCCCGAAGTATCAAAGATGTCCAGATATCGATAGGTGGGGTACCCCCACTTGAGTTGCCGGGACACGGGATTACCTCGAGATTGTCGAGTTCGCGTCGTTGGCTTGACTCCCATCTCTATCGTCGCCTTCTTCGGATTCATCTTCACCATCCTCATCTTCGTCTCCGTCTGACTCTACGCCTTTTTCATCATCATATCCTCCGCCTTCATCTTCCTCCGCCTCCTCCGCCTCTTCCTCCTCCTCATCTTCCTCATCTTCCTCCTCTTCACTTTCCTCAGAGCTGGCCGCATCGGCATAGAAGCTATCCAGGTCCTGAGCATATATTCCTTTGTTACTTTCTTGTCTTGAATCTGGTCTTGACCCGACAGTTGGAGTCAACACGACAGGCGAGGTCATCGTCTTAGCTCTCGGTCCTGCAGACGATGATGAAATGGCTGTGGGGATAGGCGCGGCGGGTTTGTCATCCTCAGACTCTCTCAATGAAGATTCAACACCTTTCTCCAGCCAATCAGGTAGTAGACTGTCCATCTGCATCGGCTTTCCAAGCACGATATTCAAAGATCCGAGGAGAGCCTTTTCGTCGTCTGTTGCCACGCTATTAAGCATCGATGGGCTTTTCATCGCTCAGAGGGACTTACCGGCATGATCGAGTTCGTCCTCGACGATTCCAGACTTGCCCTCAAAAAGCACCAAACGTACTTGTTCTCGCCTCAGAACAACGCCACTACGTTCCTCTTGCGTCGGGTTGAAAAGGTCGGGTGAAATACCAGCCAAGAGGGAACTGATCATTTTAGCTCGATCCCGCACATCATAGTTGGTGTCGTAACGTGCTAATGAAAACACATATTGTGCCAGAAGGGCCAGGGTTCGATTATTGGGAGACAGCACAAATAGTTTTGCTGCCAGTGTAACAACCTGCAACTTGACGAGAGCAGCCTGCAAGTGGTCAGAAAAGGGCTCTTGCGGAAGGCAAATGTGCCACCTGCCTCTTGTCCGAAGGTTTTTGCAGTTTTCCGCAAAACATCTGGTGTCCATTCTGCAATTCCTTCTGGGCCGGGAGTTGGCTCCTCCGAGGCTGCGTATTGACCCACCAACCAAATTACGCAGGCTCGCGCCTGTGCGTTCTTTATGTCATCAATCTTTCTCGCTAGACGGGCAGTGATTGAAATCGGCGTCTGAGACGAGCTCGCAGTCCCGGGCATCACAGATGTTAGCTTTGTCTGTACAAGCACTTTAAGTACCATGACTGCTGGACTAACGACGCTGTCTGTTAATTTCCATCAGCAAAAAGGCTCCAAGGTAAGGGGGGTGACACAAACCGTTTCCACTTTGTATCATGCCGATTAAAGCTGTTAGGCATTGTTGTGCAGATTCGGGAATAGCAGATGCGCAGCGACCAATTGCGTGAATGGAGTCGCTCACAACCATGTCGTCGGTATCATCCGAGTAATCCTAGAGACAGGATGGTTCAGCTCAAAGATTCGGACGAAAGGGTGACTCCACTCACAATGAATTCTCTCAAAATTGCCCCGTAGTTCTCGGGAGTCAAAATCCTGAGTAACAGTCGTATCTTGTCGCGTTTGACTTCCCGAGTATCATCCGTCCTCAACAAGAAACGAGAGTAATAAGGGGAAAAGAGTTCCTGCAAGGGGGAGCCACCAGCTGGTCAGCCATTAACAAAAGAAAGGAAGCCTGAACGTGCCGTACCGGCGCCTTTGGTACAATGATCAACAAGTATACGAGCACAACCCGTTCGATCTCTCTAGACTTGTGTAAAAGTTTCAAGAGCGGATGAACTAATTTCTGCAAATAAGTGGGGGGCCCTGCGTAGTAAATCACCCTCGCTGCGGCCATAACGGACTGCGGAAGGCTTCATTAAGAGTTGTAGCAAAGCTTGTATCAGGAGAAATCTCTTACCGCAGGATTGCAACTCATCAGAACAAGTTCCACCGATGTCAGCAACAACTTTACATCAGGATCCAGTTCATCTCCAACAGGCCGAGGAAGCATCGTCCTAGCATACCTCAGCAAGAGGTTCATCAAATCGACTTGGCCCCATTCATCGACATCTACGAGCATGCGGCATAATCGACGATACTGTTGATGGAGGAGATCAAGTCGCGTCGGACACACGGCTTCGAACGCCACTGCGACGCTTCCAATGGCTAGGGGTGACCGTTCTTTCAGCGTGCTCGTGATTATTTGGATGAGCGAAGGAAGGTGTAAGGAATCAAGCCTGATTATTAGGAATGGTGTTCAGTCTTTCACGTTCTCCAGAGTAGACCACAACACTCACTCGAAACACCTGGGTATAGCCAACGCTGCCGTCTTCCTGACATACGGGCTTACATCCGCTGCACACTTCTTTATAGCCAGCACCACAATATTTCCAATCATTGGCACCCTGATCCCACTCAATACGCGCAATGCCATAGCTCGAATCAGGGGATTGCTATCCGTGAGGTCCTTTTGAAACGTATTGATAGACAGCAAGGCTAAATCTGGTTCCTGTTCCGCATATCGAAGGAGATAAATGTACACCAGCTTTCTGATCTCGAGGTTTTGCGAGGCGACATTCTTCACGACTTGGGCAAAATATTCCGAGACGTTGCGTCCTTTGGATATCAACTATACACCCTTTTGATTAGCTGGATCGTTCTGATGCAAAAAGAGGGTATCGCACAGCAATCAACTTTTTCATTGCATCCAATTTCTCCCTGTCACTGTTTGAATCTAGTTGCTTTCGAATGTTCTTGCTCTTGTCGTCTATGTTATCCAGGTACGTGGCGCCGATTCCTCGTGTAATGGCAAGCTCCCTCGTATGCTCAGATAGCGACTCTTGCAACCGCATACCAAGCCTGGTGGCATTTTCGGTAATGGTGTTGAGGTATTGTTGACTAGACATGAGAGGGGGCTAGAGAGATTGGGAATCAACTATCATTACGTCACACTACTGACATGCGGCGATCACACTGGTAGATACATACTTGATGGTTTCTTCTATGAAAGCATACGAATACTTATATCGATACAAGTACAACGGAACGGATAAGGGAAATAAAGCAGATTCAGTAGGAAAAGGAGACCAAGACGACTTCTGTATCTTGAATATCGAAGCCTTCGTCCAGATCAACCCTCTCCGTCCTCAGGCGTCCGTTCACTTTCCCGTCCTCTGTCTCGTACGTTTGGCCACCCCAGGTCAAACCACCCGTGTCGTCAGCGTGTCTGTACTCTCGAAGTCAGTAAAATCTCGTGATTGACGTCTATAACAACACGACTGACGCGATGGCAAGCCTTTTCAAAGTTGCCGAGCTGGGGGAACCATATGCAAAAGTCAAATCCAAGTGGGTCCGGGTCCGATTTGAGCTACTATTCAGGAATGCGCGTGAGTTAATAAAGACAGCCCGAATCAAGCGAGAGCGTTCATAAAACGCATATCCGGCAATAACGGGGTTATCAATCGCGAGTTCCACAATGTCGGTGTTTCCACTGGAACCAATGGCCTCCGCCGCGATGATGGCTGCGTAGTATTGCGGTTGGACGTGCGGAGGAAGAGGTCTAGGCAACGTTGTAGCATCCGTGATGGACCTTGTCAGAGTCACTGGCTGGATCTGTCCGATAGATCAGTTTTGCTGAGCTTCTCAGTGTTTCAATGGGCTCACGAAGTTATACTTGAACCCTATTCCCTCGTGAAAGAATATTCTCGAGGATTGGATTTGAGTTCTGGAGCTTTACTCAGCTCTGGAAGAAGGAGCGGGTGAAGAAGAGAATCTCACGAAAATAGAGCGTAATCCAATGACCAAAGGGCAGCACCGGCAACGTTACTAACTCCAGGAGCACCCTGACCACCACGTTAGCCCAAGCCCACAAGAATCGTTGGAGGACGCACATGACACGAATAACTGTTAGTTTCACCTAACACGTAGTCCAGTCCCTGGGCTCGCACTGCCTTTGCATCAGGTGCGAAGATAGTGAGATTGCCCCTGATAGTCGCCTTGGTCATCAGGTCCTGAAGGAGTCCTTCATTCCCGGAGCAGAAAGATCCGCTATAATGGTGTTGCGAGATACTGGAGCGGAACCCAGGCGTTAATACGGGGGTAATTATCAAAATGAATGGGCTTACGTAGAAATAAACGATCCCGCGGTGGACTCGAGGAGCCCTTCATTGAAAATAGCTTGTGGAGAAAAACCACTAGTGGAGTGAGAGGAGCCTGCAAACGACGCACCCCAGAATTGAGTGTGGGAGATCGACGTAATGCCGGCGGCCGCAGACACATTTGTTGCGAAAGTGGTCCATCTATGATTTACGGATCAGCCCCGGTCCCAGATACCGAGCTAGGTACCTACTCCTTCACATACTCCGTCGAGGTATAGTTTCTGGCCCTGTGACCATTGTTCATATATAAGTCTGGCTCGTTTCCTATTTCAATGGCATCCAGGACAATGCCTTGTCTTTTGACAGCAGAGGAGTCAAACGCTTTGACGATTGCTTTCGCTTCCAGATTAGCAGCAGTCAAATTATTTTGACCGAAGTTTACACCCCAGACAACGTGAGTATCTACGATTAAGATGCTTAATTAGGTGCGCAGACGCAAGTTGATATGGCGTACTGGGTGGCAGGAAACGAACAGCTTGATAATAAGCATCGCCGACAGTGATATTGAGAGCCTCGGGGTACGGTACGGTCGTGGTAGGATCAGGGAAGATAAGTTGCGGGTCCTGGCAACAAGTGAATTCGCTACCCAATTCAGCGGAAGAGATTATACATACATGAACATCTGGGTTGTAGTCCGTGCGGTCCTCGCTATTAGCACCGATACGGATAAATGGTGGCTCTCCGGATAGTGACTTCAAGTTGTCGAGTACGTTGAAGAAGAATTGATTGCGTCTGTCGAGTCCGACCCAATCAGTCCAACGATCCTGTTCCAAGGAGAACCCTATCAAAGATGGTGCTACGTGTGCTGCTCCAGATGGGGCCATCAGTGGAACAGCCACGTTAACACCCACTACTTGCGTGAAGAAGGAAAAGAGGATAGGCGTGAAAAGGTTGGGGACGCCCATTGTCTACTTGACGGGAGGGATACCGACAAAGTTACGATGAACAGGATATTTATACATGATACTGACGATCCATGACCCGATCATGAGGTATTGGAAGGGTTCAGAAAGTTGCATGGTAGCCTCGTGGAGGCATAAAGGCATCCATTTTGGTTGGTTCATCCACTCTCACCACGAAGTACAGAAGCCAGGCTATTTGATGCGACCAGTGACGAATATTGGCCAGTGCCGACGTGTGCATACGGACCCGTTAGCAGGTGACAACACTTGCGCTACAACACTGAAGGAAATTAGAAATAGCAGCCTCCCCGACCGAGCAGCGGAGACGAACCTTTGTTCTCGTGGGGATAGGTGTTGCAATGTTTGCAAAAAGGTTCCCATGAAAAGGAGTAGGCGACCTAACGGCGATGACAGCGTAGACGCACTAACCCGTACAAGAAGACCACAGAAGCACACAAGGTGGACAGTGAGAGGCGCGCTTTGCTGGAAGCCCATTGGCAGGTACCCATATCTGCAATTTTTGGACGAGGAAGCGCTATTGCGAGTCCTACTCTGCCCAAACATTTAGGAAGTGGTGCCCAATACTTGTCTGTCTGGGCACCATCGCGAAGTTTGGAGAACAGGTGGCTTAGTGGAGGACAAATCCTAACTAGGCCAATGGTGCGTCCCAAGACAATACCAAATAAAGATCAATAAAGAAGTTGGATCGAAATTCAATATTTAATAATTTATATTCAACGATTCTCCGACACGCGGCGAAGTATATTCTGGAATCTGAGCTAGCCCCGAAGCACTCAAGTACTCGCCACCCGCTGATGGAATGAGGTTGAGCGCCATACCCGAAATACCTCCTGGGCTGGTTATATCTCTGGAACAATGTGGTATCAGGACCGATAGCGACTTTCTTATGATGACTGCAGTGGAAATCCTACGCAGTCTACCTCCTGGAGTCGTTTCAATAGGGGAAATCAAGAGATACAAGAACATTGTCATGGAAGCCACCTCTGCCCCTGGGTATCCTGCTGGAAACTTACTCAACACAACATCCGGAAATGCATCACCGACGATCGAGTTATCTTCTCCCTTAGACTGTATATCACATCTTCTTGCCGCACACAGCGGACGAGTTGTCGAATTGGCCGGTGATAGAGACTCCAAGAAATCGGTGCGCCAAGGATCGCTTGCTTCAACATATCTAGCTCAAGGATACCAAGGAAATCGTGCTCAATGTCGTTTTGCGCTTTCTCGCTACCAGCATCAACCACACCACCTACTGGGTAGATACAACCGGTGACTTCTCCCCTGAAAAGGTGTCCAATATCGCGTCTCGCATTCCAGAAGTCGTGAGTCTGACGCATGGATCATTTTGGATACACTTCTATATCTTACTCAGGGGGTCCAAACCTGTCTTGAACGCATTCAACTGTCTCCGGCATTGGAGATTGAACAGCTCTATGATATTCTCGATGAACTTGTGGCTTTTCTGAAGGTATGAGCGGCCATTGCAACGTTCAGACCGATACTCACATAATCCCTGTAGCCGGACGACGGCACTTTTGTGCCAAAGATTGGATATCTAGTGGTTGACGGTGTTACTCCACTTCTCGGCCCTCTTCTGAGTGTAGCCTCTTCTCAAGGCCACGCATTGATGACGAACCTGATGCAGCGACTTAAATCTATTGCACGAGATCATTCAATCACAATCATGGTCTGTGATCATTCGGCTCAAAAATCTAGCGCTCCGCACTCAACATTCACTGGGTATTCCATAGGTCATCAACGATAGCACACGTAATTTTCCACAGCGGAACTCTCGGGAAGTGACCAAGAAGCCTGCTCTTGGTCCAACCTTCTCCTTCTTAACAGACGCAACTCTCTGGGCAGCCGCAGAGTCAAACTTAGTCTACCGCATCACAATACTCAAATCGAACTTTACGGTTAGTCAGAAGCCCCCTGACCTAGACAGTGACTAAATACCTACTACCGTGTCCTCCAGCCAGCAAACGCGCATGCTACTTGCAGCCTCGATTCGGGGCTATATATGTCCTGGAGTGCATGATTCAGCAAGTTTCCTGTTCAGGGAATATGTTTCTTCCTCTACGCTATTCCTCTGGTACATTTCCCCTCTTCTGACCAGCCGCATGCGTGCCGCTTTGCTTTTCGGCTGTAAGGGGTAATGGTCTTCTCAAATAGTGGGTAATAGAACGTCAGAAGAAACAAGGTCACGTTGCTGGCTCATCGCGCAATATTGGCGATTCTTCACGCCAGTTGGGCCCTGGATGTGCATACAAAACAGCATAGAATACTCAGACAACCGAAGTACCAGCCCATATATTTAGGACACACTTTATTTGAGCTAAGTTGCATCTGTTAGCGCCTATCACCCTCACTCAATGACTCCCGTCGCAACGAACGATAAGTCTGAGCGTGCTCAACTAGTGAACCCCTTCTATTCTCCTTCCATTGGGGATGATGGGGACAAAAACTATCCATTTGCTCAATTCAAGGTGCGCCAACTCCCTTTCCCGACGCATTTCATACTGAGTGGCGGAAAGCCACACTTCCCTGACGTCTCTTGGGAACCTCTCACCGAGGTTCATGTCGAGGACCGCGGCCTCTTTGCCGACCCTTCGAAGAAGAACCTGTTGGGAGCCGCGACGAAGGTCAAGCACCTGACACCCGTTATTGGTACTGAGCTGGAGGGCATCGACCTTAGGCAACTCACACCAGAACAGAAGGACGAACTGTGAGCCTTTGCCATAATAAGAATCACAATTCACGTGCTGAGCCATACCACAAGGGCATTGTTGGTTGCAGAACGAGGAGTAGTATGTACGTTCGCTTTACTTTCACGCATCTGTTTCTTTTACACCTCTGACGTTGACCTCGATAGTCTTCCGCGACCAGGAAATTGATATTCATCAGCAGCTGGATCTTGCACGCCACTTTGGTCCTCTTCATAAGCATGCGACCACCCCAATTCCTAAAAATGGTCTGGAAGAAGTTCACGGTGAGCTTACAAGTGCTTCTCAGTAAGTTCGTGCACAAACTGGGGCATCTTAGTTGTGTATAATGATGCTTCTCGTCGCCCTGATCCCTCTGCGTTCTCGAAACTTGAACTATGGCACTCAGATGTAAGCTTCATGCCTCATTCGTCCATTCTTTCGCAATGCTGAGTCCAGTAAGGTCACCTACGAAATTCAACCTCCTAGTACAACCTCGCTTAAGGTCATCACTGGACCAGAGGTCGGCGGCGATACTCTCTGGAGCTCAGGGTAAGTGGTAGGCTTCGATGTGAAGGATGGTCCCCTATCTCACCTTCTCTTCAGTTATGCTTTGTATTCATCATTGAGCCCCGGCTTCCAGAAATACCTTGAAGGTCTGTCTGCTCTTCACAGCGCTGTTGCTCAGGCGGAGGGCGCTAGGGCAGCTGGCCTTCCCGTACGCAGAAAAGAGATTGAAACAGTTCATCCCGTCGTTCGCGTCCATCCCGCCACCGGCTGGAAGAGCGTATACGTGAACCCTGGTGTGTTGGACGGCTCCTTTGTGTTGTTGCGGTGCTCTAACTGGGAGCTAGGTTTCACGAGACGCATTGTTGGCGTCCCCAAGGCTGAATCGGATGCTATCCTGTCGTTTTTGTTCCATCAAATCAGTGAAAACCCTGATCATCAAGTCCGCTTCAAGTGGGAAACCAATTCTGTTGCAATCTGGGATAATAGGGTGTGTAATCTCTCGACCCCTTTTCATGTTGGAAACTCATTAAGCCTCCTCAGATTGTCATCCATTCAGCAACATTCGACTTCTGGCCCCATACACGTCACGCTCTTCGTGCAACTCCACACGGCGAGAAGCCCCTTTCCGTCAAGGAGTATGAAGAGAAGACAGGGAAACAAGCGAAAGATCGACAAATCGAGATTTGGAAGCAACAGGGAGTTGATATTTCCGCGCTACAGAACGGAACCAACGGTGCTAACAAGAAACGCGGTTACAACGACTAAAGGATGTCTGAACTTGAATACGCAGGTTTCATAGTTTGTAATTTATTCGCATCCTATATCTGTATTTGTTTCGTATTTGTTAAGCTGGGTGCATGTTTCCGAATTTCCACGGATCATGGAAGTTATGTATTCAGAGTAAAACATCTTCCCCTTGAAAACCAAAAATTGACTGCTGCAACTTCTGTCAAGTCAGGGGACCCTTCAAACCCCCGTGCCCTTCTAGGTTTTGGTATCTTACATTATAACCCTTATCACGCGCGACGCACGTTGTACCATCCGCTGGCCACGGTCCGACCACAGAGCTCAGGTCCAGGATCGAGGTTCTCGAAAATGCTGAATATGCTCATTTCAGATGAGTAGATAACAAGGATCCCCGCTCATCGGGATAGCAGAAAAGAGGTTGCCGTTCCATTCAACTTATATATGCCAGATATTGGGACTGACAATTACTAGCTCAAAGTCACAATCTCAGTTGCATGTTTTCATTGAGGGATTTTATGAATGATCATGGATATTTCTGGCAAGGCACCTTGCTAGACCTTGCTTCGCGCACCAGAGAGCTGCGCGTCACTAGTCACTCTCCGGCCGAAAACAGTCGGATACGTTCTAGATCGATTTACGCTGCTTATTTATATTCATCAAGGATCTCCATCCGGTTACGTTGTGCCATCAACCATGAGGGGTACCCTGGGGTACCTTACGGCACCGTAACGCCCTGTTATTCTCACAGAGTATCGTCCCATTCGAAGTGTTCACGTACAGGTGGGTGGCCAAGATCTACATTTCTATCGACAAACAGCCCTGTCCTCTCCCACTTCACCTAACTTGTGATTGCCATGGAACTGATAACGAGGGTTCTTCACTCCGCAGACAACGTGGGGATGGAAGAGATTAAACCTTGATGGAGAAAGGAATTCCGTGTAGCTGGAGCGCGCAGCGTCTCAAGTACCTTACACGCGGCACGAGGCTCCAACCATGACCAGATGGTTGCACAATTGGTGTTCTCATCTGATAGCACTGTCATAGATAGCCTTCTTACCGCATGCATCAATTACGACAATAAATAGGCAACCGAAGAAAACCGATGGGGACATAACCCTGGATTCAGGTCAGGGTAATCGCTCTATTCCCGACGATCCCGAAAAGGTTATCCGTCTGATTGTGTTAATAGATCGATGACGCATAGGGAATCTCTGGATCTCATACACTTTCGTCTTAACGTGACGCTGGAAAAAAGATAGATTATTGAGAAGTATGTGCGACTGGATTATGTGGACACGGTTGAACATGGTAGTTGTGAACAGCAAAAAATGTATTAGCACTAGCGCGAAAGGTCCCGAAAGCCGGATAGTGTAAAATAACCCAGTATATGGGCAATGCAAGGGGTTCAAAAAGAAGACGAAAGACCCCATTGAGAGGACAAAAGCCAGCGAGAACGAAATTACAAATCACTGCAGCACAGAGAAGCAAACGTTACAGCAATAGTGATTACGGTGGGAAAGTAAAATATCATTAGCGGGATGAGGCTTGAGGGGCCGAAGAATGCTGAGAAGTTCTCATGAAAGACTGGTGCTGGAGGTGCTCCGGAGGATAACCACGTCCATGAGTAGACGTGGGTGCAGACGCTGGTGGTGGCGGTTGTGATTGTTGAGAAGGTGTGGCCCATGGAGGAACCGGCAGAGAGCTGGAAGCTGGTTGCACCGGTGGAGGGGCCTGGGCCACCTGGGGAGGGGGAATTGTCCGATTGGGTTCTGAAGACACTGGAGCCGGTTCTTGTGCCATAACGTTCATGAGTTGAAAAGATCCTTGATGGTGTTGTTGTGGATTGGGCTTGGTGTCTGCGGGGGATGAAGGTTCCGCAACGCTTTTGTGTTTTGAACGCATTTTGTCTGAGGACTCAGCGGCCCTCGCAGAAGCGCGCAAGGTTTCGAGATCAATACGAGGAGTCTGACCAGTTGGATCGGCCTTGTCGCGTTTGCGCATCAGTTTCGCATAATCTTAATGAGAAGATGGGTGAGAAATACATGGCGCAAACTGCATGGTTGAATGGACACGTACGAAGCCCACACGCGTTACACAAGGTACGCGCCCCATCCGGACCCCTGCGCCATTCAGGAGTTTCCCGAATATTGCAAGAGTGGCATTTACCGGGAGGTGTGGCCCGCTGTCCAGACCGATGAGCGGAAGATGATCAATAATTAACTTTAGAATGAATGGTGAATAAAAGATATAGCTTACGCTTCTCTTCCTGTATTTACTCTTGGCTTGACCCGCTGTGTTGTTTGCGCCAGCAGTGCTGGTGGCACGTTTACTGCGAATGATTTGCATGTCTTGTTCCGCTGTCGACTGCGCTTTGTCGGTGGTAGAAGCATACTGTCGCGAAAAGCCAGTCAATTCTGAGGTCATTACCCGGACATAATAAGAGCGGCGTACTTCTCCAGACTGATCACCGTTGGCGGCTCCTTCTTGTCCCATGTCCTCCCATGGCCGCTTGGGTGCTCTATGGTCTTCGGATGGATCACCTAATTTATTGCGCTCGCTCTCAGGAAGATGTGCTCGTTTGAAGTCCTCCAGGAGTCGAACCACTTGCAGAGCCTTTTGTGACATGTCTTGTAGCTCAGCAGTCGATGGCTGAACATGTGGCATGTTTTGCTGTGCAGTAGCTATCGACCGGGCTCAGTGGTTACTCCGAACACGAAGAGCATAGACGCACCATAGTGATGAGCGAAGTTATACAATGCATCGCAGTACTTGACAATCTGCTCCAATCGATGTCAGTACTCAGTTAAATATTTGTGATATCAAACCTACCTCATTCATTGGGTCATCGCGGTCCGGAGCACGTTCAGGCTCGGGCGCAGATGGAGCTGCGGAGGGGTAGTGGTTGACACGAGAATCGATGCTCGTGGGTACAAGTGATGTCGTCCTTGCAAACGGCAACTGTTGTGGCTGTTGCTGTGGTTGCTGCTGCGGTGGAGGAGGCGGGGGCGGATGCTGCTGTGGCTGTTGAGGCTGGGCCGGAGGGTGTTGGGAATGATGGAGTGCCGGAGTTGGAGCTTGGACATGTTGCGGAGGGTGATGTTGAGTCTGAGGGGGTTGTAGGGGCGGTGGGGGCGGGTGCTGTTGGTGTTGATGTTGGGGGTGTTGGTGTTGCAGCTGTGGATGTTGCTGGGTTTGTTGCATCATGGATTGAGGCGTTGGGGGCGGCACCGCACTTGACTGATGATGATTAGATACAGACGGAGGGGGGTGATGGGGAGCATGATGCGGGTGAACAGGTGTCGGCAAATTTTGTTGTGGTGTTTGTTGGGTGTGCGAAGGAACGGCTAGGGATTGATGATGGGACTGTTGGGGATGGCTTTGCTGTGTCCAGGGGCTTTGGGGCGGATGGACGCTGGGATTGGGTGATGGGTAAGGGTTTCCATGGGATGCATGGCTTGAAGTTTGTTGTTGAGGTGGATGAGATACCGGCTGGTGGGAGTGGGAAGGTTGGTGACTCGAGGAATGGTGGGCTTGCTGATTGGGATGCGCAGATTGAAGCAGGGATGACGGATGTACAGGAGGCTGACTCGACGACTGCGCAGGTGTGGGCTGTTGCTGCTGTTGCTGCGAAGGGTGAATGTGGGGAGCATGTTGTGACTGAGGTGGATGGGGTGATGTCTGATGTGGAAGAGCCTGCTGATGAGGAGGTTGAGGGGCGTGTTGAGGATGAACAGGTTGTCGGGTTTGCATATAATAGCCATTGTACCCAGGATGACTAGAAACGGGAACATTATGGTTCAATTGCTCTTGTGGTGACGTCGCGGCTGAATGGGAAGCATGATTTTGATTAGGGATTTGATGATAAGGGCTGTTTGGAGGTGGTTGATTTGATGGGTACGTGTTGTACGGGGCTGGGTATGCATTCTGGGAACATTCTGCTGTTTAGTGATGACACCAGCTGAAGACAGAAAGCACTTACGTGGGAGGGGCGCCCATCACGAGCAACACTTATGTTCGTGGAGGGTGGCCGGGCCCTTCTCGCTTGAATGGGAGAATGAGGTGCGTCTTCACCGCGGGTTGCCGGCCCAATATTCACGGAACCAGGGACTGGTGTTACTTGAGCGGAAAGAGGGATCCCAGGGCGGGCATAGACACCGTCATGTTTACCGTACTCGACGGTTTGTGTAACCATATCGTGTCCAGCAGAAAGGGGTGGGGAGTGTTGTTGTGGTTGAGGGTGAGATTGGGGGTGTTGGGCGTGAGCTGGCACTGCGCCTTGCATACCATTGGGTGGATTCGAGCGACTCCATTGCACATGGCGAGGAACATGTTCCGGAGCGCTTGCG
Source organism: Podaxis sp. C-F-92630 (assembly GCA_018524945.1). Taxonomy (NCBI): domain Eukaryota; kingdom Fungi; phylum Basidiomycota; class Agaricomycetes; order Agaricales; family Agaricaceae; genus Podaxis; species Podaxis sp. C-F-92630. Next base: position 23,693 of record JAEUWS010000983.1, read on the forward strand.
ACGAAATCATTGGCGGTGCCGTTGTGCGGGGGTTGTGAATCTTGGGGGTTGCCAGGAGGAGGACGATAGAAATTGAGGTCCTTGAGAGATGGGAGGCGGAGGTCGCCGCTGGAGTAGCCGCTCAAGGGATACCTAGTATGTTGGGCTGCATGTTGAGTTGAAGCCATGACAGCGCTGACAAAAACGTCGGGAAACGTTGACAATGAGCCTGTAGTGGATCGGCAAGGCTAGAGATTGAGATCAGAAGGTGATTTCTTTGAATCTGGGTGTTTTTGTGTGTATCTCCCGATGACGACGGATCTTGTAAGCAGGATATCTGGATTGGAAAAACACATCAATACAGGCGAAAACTCGTAACAACATAGATCACAAACACGATTTAACCGGGCCTGACCGGGTGGGCAAGCGTAAGTCAGAATTTACGTGCCTCTCGAGTCTAGAGACTGGGTATGCTGCCCAGCGCGACAGACAAACTGAGTTTGGGCGATGAGGTGGCAAGGAAAATGCGAGAGGAGGGGAGGGGAGGGAAGAAAGAAGGATGATGAGGGCGAGAAGAAGAGGGGAACGCGCCTGACCAATTCACCAATTGCACTGCCCGTCTGGGTAATTTCCACCAGCTGGCTTTGGATCTCACTGTCGGAGCTTGAATCGGCCCTGCCTCCCCGTCCCCCCACCAGCGAGATCTCCCCATGCACCTCCTCTTATCCTCGTTGATGCTTTCATAGACCTCGCATATATCACAAACAACCGTATAGACGTCTTCCCGCCCACTGCTCACCTTAGATGCGGTCGCTCGTCTGCACACCCATTCCACAAATCGGGGATCCGGCCTTGATTAGATCGATTAGCTATATCTTGCATTACGTACATAGCCTGATTAGGTACCCGATTTACACTCCAACTCCGCATCCATTCCTCGAAGCCCCTCCTTCCTCCCATATTCTACATCTCTCGGTAGGAACTCAGGTGCACCTGCTCTCACTTCATACACTAGCGTTCTTGTTGGTTGGGAAAGGGGGGTTTATTCGTTCGTGGTTAGCTGTCCGATCCAGTGGCTCCCCACGTGGCGGCCTTGTGTTACGTTCCTGATCAGATCGTCACGCAGGGCGGGCAACCGACAGGCCGCACGAGATCATTGTAGATTGAGAGTCCGAACTTTGCCCATTCGTTGTTTGATTCGTCATCCACACGTTGGCAGCATTTAATGTCTATATAGAGGCAATGGCCAAAATTATGCCTCCCTTCCAGACCTCTTGTTCTCGCTGCATTCAAATAACTTCCATTGAGAATCGTGCTACATACAACCTGCAATTATAAAACTTCGGCCAGGGTCATATCGGATTTACGGAGTCCCCCGAGCGTGGAGCGCGGTTCCCATCATTCCATCCTAGATCAGATCAATAGAAAGAACACGCTTGAAAGCTTGAACTCAAGCCGCTCTGTCTGCATCGAGACCATCATCTCCCATCTATAACGTTAAGCATCGCCTGTGAATGCTTTCATCTTCCTTGTTTGGGTCAATGTCCACAGCAAAAGTCGGCGCACGACCAATACCTCAAGTTTCACTGCAGGCATGATACATAGTGAACAGACATTCGCAGAAACAGCTTCCCCAGCGTCTGGAGTGGTTTCTCATCATAGAAAAATTGCCATTGGATGCTATTCCTGGATGATTGGAATTTGGAAGCGACAGTAACCTCGGACCAAGATTACAAAAGAGGCAGCCACAATACCGACTCGAGAACATACTAGCATTGCTATCCCCAGGCGGTCCAGAATATATATCCCCGGATGCAATATGGCCAGGCCTTGCTATGTATACAACCATATAACAAGCACAACAACATTCTGGAACATACCCCTGGCATTAAATTCTGACCTTATGAACAAAGGACAAGAATCGGCAACGCTCATTTTTGGCTTTAACAACGAATTCAACGTCGCAGAATTTTGATGTGCCTCCTTCTGACCCAAGAGCTCTCAATCTGTAGAAGAGCCAGGAAAAAAAATTGCCCCCCTTTCCCAAGGTGCCTCTAAATCCAGGGTTACACTCCCGTCCAAAGGTACTCTCCGTGGTCCGAGGAGTCCAACCTAGGTGCTACGTACATATACCCGTTGTGCCCAGAACCATCAATACTTTAATCTCGCGATCGTCATACTAGTAAATACTGACCACTTCTACAACCCAACGTCAACCCAACCCTTGCAAGGGACCTGCCAACCTCCAAGACATCGTTTCATCGTCGTTTCTGCGCATTTCTCATTCAACACCAATAGCACACACGCAATCAATTTCCCACCTGATGTCAATGACATTTAATCCGCCACCGACGCATAGCGGCGATTCCGATCTAAACTCGCGTAGCCTCGACACCCTCACCTCGGTTAGCAAGGGTCTTATCATTTCTTTGTATTAAGATGCTCTGATCCCAAGTGACTACCCGGATTAAAGCAAACAACAGATGAATATAAGCATCTACACCAAACTTCCTGGACGTCTATGCGGAGGCGTCACCCAGCGATGAAGTAACGTCGAGAGTTCACACCTTCAGGGTGCGCGCGCCAGCTTGGATTTATTTACGGAACCCGATCATGTCCCCCGTGAGAAAACCTCTTAAATCGCGATCGAATCAGCCGATGACTGTTAAGCGCAAGCGCTCCCGCCGATCCAAACAGTCATTACATTCACGCACCCTCCACACCTGGGCGGCTCCGATAAGATACATTTTCAAATCTTAACCATGTCCGACGTACCACAGACGGACGTTTCCCGTCCCTCCGCGCTTCCTACCGCCAATCTCCAACGCACAGCAACATCTCAGTCCCTCGTCGACCAGAACTCAGCAGAATACCTCGACGCGATTGAAGAGGAATGGAATAAACGTGTGGATATGGAGGTTGAAACCCTTGTGGATGGGATGGTAGATCTTGTGACTCTGGCTTCTGTGAGTCTTCAGATGGCCCGTCGTGGATATCCCATCTTGACAAGATCCAGATCGGAGACAAAGACAAGTTTCGTATCGCACAGGAATCTTTCCAGGCATCTTCGCGTGCAGAGTCCATGGTGAGTGTTCTCCGGGCAGAGATGAACTCATGCCAAAAGTCCCTTCAGATACGAGCAGCAAATTCACTACTTTCAATAACACATTCCATGAAACTCTTGCTCCTCCTTTCAGACGAGGCACAAATTGCCCACCGCCGCGACCTTGAACTCCAAAACGTTCAAAGGGAACGCGACGAAATCAAGGAAGAAGTGGCAAATCTGCTCACAAATCTGTTGCACGAATCTCGCTTTCAATCAACCACAGGCTGATAGGGTCTTTGAAGGTTAGATTGTTCTAAGATTATAGATGTACACCTGAGCTCATATATAATTGAAATACATCGTTATTAGTACAATCATACAGCCAGTCCGAAGTCGAATCCAGCCCGACTGAATCATAGACATGGTCGACTAAGAATATCCAAAGATCATGCGTCAATTTCGTCCAACTGCGACCCAGTAACCTCTTGAATGGCAGCCTCATAACTCCTACGCGCCCTAATTCTATTCTCCTTCAACCGGTCCAGACCGTACTGGATGCTCTTCATCTGCACTTCCAACGGAACCCTCTCACCGACTAACCCCGGCGTCGCTACCCTCTCCCTTAGTTCTTCCATATCCTCGCTCAAAGACTGGAGGGTTTGCAGTGTCGCGACGACATGCATCCTTGCTTGGTTCCTATAAGTCCCAACATTTTTCAATATCGCGAGGTTCTCATTGAAGCTCTTCAACTCTTTCCTGTTTCCGCCCAATATAGTCCAGAGTTGCGCGAGGAGTTCTTCGCGGTCGCCCTTGACAGTCTTGACTTCTCGGGAAACGAGGTCATGGAGTGCATTCAATCGTTCCTCCAGTTCGTTCAGATTGTCGATATTGGCTTCGGCTTCGAGGATCAAGCGCGAAACTTGAGTGGATAGTGTGTCCATGGCATCTTTGAAGGTAGAAGTGACGATACGGTTCTTCCGCGACTCCACCCAGGGTATTAGGGTGTCAAGAGCGAAGAAATTTTTTTTGGAATTTGCCTGTTCAATTGTCCGGAGTGCATGGTCATTGATTGCCATGATACTTGGATTATTCAACGGGAAGTATTTATATGTAACCAAGAAGACGCTCACCTGTCCACCGATCCGCCAACCTTAGAATGTAATTTCTGCAAACGTCTTCCCGTCTTCTTTGCATCTTGGACAAAATCCAAGAGCATACCCGAGAGAAGCTCCTTTGATTTCAGACTGCTGATATCGACCAAAGCAACAAGGTCCGACGTTGCCATCTCCGCTTTCTTGACCTCCAGTGATAGGGCTGAACCACCATTGGTTTCATCCAACAACTGTTCGAACGTCTTGGTCTGGACCTCCATAAGTTTCGGATAATTTGCTCCCAGAGGAACCGGTATAGGGCGACACATAATGGAGGATGAAATGAAGGGGAGCCAACAGATGGGCGCAAAAGCTGCTCGAAGTGTTTGGGATATCATCAACAGGATCATCGACAATAACCAGAGGAAGAGGACGAGGCCGAGCGGTTTCCGGAGGAGCGCCAGCGCTGTTCGGACAACATCGAAGATGTACCAACTTCCGAACGAAACACCCTTCACCGCTCCTCTAACTAGATCGTTTTTCGATATCTTCGGGGTGTCGTCCTTCTTTTCTGGTGTGGGGATGTGCTCCTTCTTTTCTGGTGTGGGGATGTGCTCCTTCTTTTCTGGTGTGGGGATGTGCTCCTTCTTTTCTGGTGTGGGGATGTGCTCCTTCTTTTCTGGTGCGGGGATGTGCTCCTTTTCTGGTGTGGGGATGTGCCCATTGAACGCACTCTCGAACAGGACCGAGGTTTCCTGAAGTACGTTCTGATACATAACCCTCCCCTGCTTCGTTGGAGTACTCGAGCGAGAACCGTTAACGGCCGCTGGAGCTATTGCGAGCTTCCGAGTCGGCGTATAACCATTTCCAACTCGTTTACGCCTACGAGTGCTTGTCCCAGGTCGCCGTCGGACCGTCGAGGTTGAAGAGCCGCATTGCGACGATTTAGCGTCATTATCGCCTTCATCTAGCACATCAGATACGTCCTCCCATAGGTTCTCGTCTTCGGATAAATTGACGCCCTCTGGTTGAACATTGTCGTTGGTGGAGGAAGGGGTGTCAAATCTTGGTTTGTCGTCGGAGACACGACGAATCGCTCGCGTCCTCGATCTTGTGCTGCGCGGTGTAGCTGACATGATTGTGATGTGTGGGGTTCAGAAAGCTGTAGAGTTTTATGTACGTACAGTTTATGATCATGGCATGTGTTGGATGGATGGCTTCCACCCACAAAGTGCATGGCTGTGACACATCACGTGTTATCGATGTCACGGAGAGCAAGTACTCGCACGCGCTTTTCCTTCCCTTAGGAAAACCAAGTTGCAGGCGGTGGAAAGCTCCCGAGTCTTTATTATACTATTACTATTGTTTGTACTCCTACCCTGCTCTATCGTAATTCAGGATTTCCGTTCAGGCGGGTTTTCGCATTTGAACTAAATATCCTCATACAATGGGTCAGCGTTGACATTCTAGTATGGGTCTCCTGGGGTATGCTTGAACCAGGCCAGGTCCGAAAACTGGCCGATGCAATACAACTAATGGGCTCGTAAAGTTAGGTGCGGTATCGTCATAAACCTGATGATTGAAGCCCAAGCGAAAAGATCCGGACCGTGCTTCTGACATGGAGGCGGAAGATTATGGCAGGTAATCGTAAAGTGGCACATTGATACGAGTTTTGTGCCTATTGCATTCAACCGTCGGACACCTGTCTAGGCCTTAATAACTCTGCCTTTGTCTCTCCAGCAGATGCTGTAGTGCAGTAGCCACCGCAGGTGCCAACTTAGGAAGCACCAAGTGTAGCGGACATTCCTAAAACAGAGAGTTGAAAGCCCTCGTTATCCCAGTACTCTAACTGCCTCATATATAGTTCCCAGGAAATCTTCCCGAAAACTGCTGCGTAGCGGAACAATACTCTTGTGAGAGTACAATCATTCGGATGTGAAATCCCGTGGGTCATTCATAAAGTCGGCTTTTTGTGAGAAAACATGCTGTGTCTAAGTAGAGAGTGAACCTAAGGGACGATAAGAAATTCCGATGAAGCGACGATTTCAGTCTGAGTGAGCGGAAATAACGTCGAGGCGCCTTCTCGATTGTAGGGGGACGTAATGCTGGCCTTCATTAACGAGCTAGAACTTCATGTACCGGTATCCTCCAGAAAGGGTGAGATCTAGTGTCCCGGAGCGAGTTACCCTACTCTGACTCGATGCAGTCCTTCAAAGGCCTAGTGGTCCCGAACATCTGAACATTTGAGCAGGAAACAACAGTTCGGGTGATGGTATCACTTGACCAAGGAGCCCGCTACGAGCTGGTGGAAGAAGTGGAAAAGATTCATGCTTATTCTCCTGAAACTGAGACAACAGAGAATGGAACCGCAACCCCGGAATCGGATAACGGAGACGACCAGGATCGTGAGTTCTACAAGGTGGTACGTATCGCCTCGTATCGCACAGGACGTGATGTGACTAGATGTCTATAGTGGGAACTTCGAAAGAACAATGTCGGATTCAGTGTTCTAAGAGAAAAAATGGCGGCGTGGTTAAGGGGATGGTGATCTCGGTGGGGAGATGGAGGGCAAAGACAATAAGAGAATTGAGTCAGGGGGTACGGCAGTGCTACCGTTTTTAGACTGATATTGTGATCGGCCCCGCCGGGTTAGGCAACCACGTGCGAATCCGTCACCTCTCCTAACTTGGCGATGGTCCAAAGACAATAAGAATCCCTTTCGCAAATATGCCCGGCTCTCTGCCCAAATTTTTACTCTGTGTCTCTTCCCAGCGCCATCTACAAACCTCGTAGAACACACTCTCCGTCGCGCTTTCTCTATTTTTCCGATTTTTTCAGCTAATTCACGGTGGAAGGCTGTCTCGGGTGATCTACACTCCATTAGCATTCGTAAAGCGTTCACTACAATGTAAGCCGCTGAGCGCATGTAATTATATCCCCTCGCTAATGACGGACTAGCTTCGTGGGGTCGAGTGGCCCGACCCATTCTATCGATCCACAATGTCCATTTCATGCAATGAGTACCCTGTGCGTTACTCCTCCATCTTTCTGCAGCGACGTCCTGACCATTCTTCAGCATATGATGGGGGACGACGATGGTCCCCTCGCAGCGGATGTAGGCTCCTCTCCACATGGTCTCGACTCTTTCACAGTCTGATATGGATCGCTTTAGCACTACAAACGAGCCGTGCTTCGGGCGGCGCCTAATCGATTCGCGATCGAGTTTCTGCCGCCAACCAAAATCGGGGGAAGCGGGAGTTATAGCTACGGTATGCGTGTGTCTCCCATCAGTCGTGGAGACCGATCATCGATATCTTCCAATGGTTCAAACTCCGAGTATGACGTCTGGAGGCGGTGGGAGGATTGTTTATGGTTCCAAGACGGCCTTGAACTTGAATATAAGCGTTCTGCTAGACAGAAACGCCAGCGGTTGCTACAGGGTAAAGGTATCAAGAAGAATGGTTTCTATCTCCAGGACCAGGCCTCGTCTTGGGAATCTCTACCACCAGGCCCTGATCCCAACTCCGTGGCCCAGGACATTCACGACTATATTCCCAAGTTGACGAAACGCGGAACAATATTCCGCGCTAGCATGGCTACTATTGAACAGCGTAATGCCGAGCTGCAGGCGTTTGTCGAGGCACTGTTCAGGGAGGATCAGCCCACCCTGATCAAGGAGATGAGGTCGACGAGGCTTGTCACGGACTTCTTTGGATATTGGCAACGCGACGCCGACCTTGCTTCCAAGAAGCAGAAATCCAAGGCGCGAGATTCCCGCGAATCCTTGACACCAAGCATTTTCTCTTCCTACTTCTCTGCTTCTTCGACCCCATCCCTTTTGGATGTCCCAACTGCCAAGTCTCCAGCTGCCAAGTCTCCAACTACCAAACCTCCAACTACCAAATCTCCAAAATCTCTCCCCAACTCTCCGATTAAACCACCTTTCCTTCGACCACGATCGGCAACGTCTTCTGAGCGACCTCACTCTGTAGCTTCTTCCCAAATCACGGTGACACCTGCGTCAACAATCTCCCGCGCGAGAGCGAATTCAGGTTCCTATGCAGTCTCATCAGCTTCTTCTATCACCATTGTCCGGCGCCGCGCTCTTTCTGTCACGTCGTCTGACTCTTCCTCAACTCAGGATGAGCACTCTGACAGTGCGACTGTGTCCAGCGATCCTAAGATCGTTGAGGAGGTTCCCGTTGTCTTTGGTCATAACCCTCAGCAACATGCTCATAATGTCTCTCGACCAAGCTCTATGCTGGATGTCCTTCCGGAAGAACACGATGATGTGGTATCGCCCTTAAAACAGCAAGAATTTGCATCCTCTCCCCGCAGGACGACTGCGTATAGCCCAACTGGCTTGAACCAGCGTAGGAACCGTAATGGTCAAGTCTTCCTTTCGCCCCCCGACACGCCACCATCCCCCTCTTTAGAGAGTCCTCAAGCACCGGCTGATACTTCAACTATCCCAGGTAAGGCTTTCTCAAGACATCCTCTGCTAGAATATAATGGTGTCATTAGATCGACAAGTACGCGAGTCCTGGGCAACCATCGACTCAACTTCAACTTACCTCGAGGGTCTCAACATTGGACTTCCAACTTCTCCCATGGGCTACCGCCATTCGATGGCTAGCATCAACACGTTCATGACTACTGATTCGGCGGACGCCGTTCTTCCCCACACGCCCCTACCCGGCAATCGCGTGCCAGTAAACCAGGAGAATTCAATAGTACGAGCTAATCCCCGTGCTTCCGTACCGGTCTCCCTCTCAGATTTTGACATGTATCCTGAAATCCCTGAGGACGATGATATCAACTCGATATATGGTACGTACATTCCGAGCTGATAAAGAACGTCTCGCTGAAGTGGTCCAATTAGATGCGTTCCCAAGACCGGCGACTTTTATTCCTGAACGACCTGCAATTCAAATCACAGTGCCACGCCCCAAAGCGCCCGAACCTTACATTGCGGTTCCACCGTCACCAACCGCTTCGGTTTCAACTACATTTTCCTCCGCGACAGCTTTATCAACCTCGACTACTACATCCGTTGCTACCAACGCCACAACTTCGACATCTTCCTCGGGCAACAGCAATATGCTCTCAATCAAAGCCACACTAAACGACTCAATTATCATGCTCCGTGTCTCTCGCGATATCACTTTCACCGAACTCCATCAACGGATCTATAACAAGTTTATTGGACAAGAAGGCGTTCCATTGTCAAAGAATTTCACGGTTGCGGTTGCCGTGACGGATATGAACTCGCCCATTGCTCAGCTACGCGAACCTGTTGGAACGGGGATGCCTTCCACGTCGGTCGCGTCTGTCGATCACCCCGAAATGCGGATCATTGAATCCCAAGGCGACTGGGAGATAGTCGCCTATTCGACTGAGGGCACCAAGCTCACACTTCGAATCCTCGATCCTTCTACTTAGAAGAGCACCTCGTCATTCCTTTCATCAAACCCGCTCTTCATTCTGCGATACATTCACACACTCCCTATATGTTTATGAACGTTTACGGTCTCGTTAGGAACTCTCTTCTATCCCTATTCAATCCAATCTCGTTTTCGGCGTCCAGGATCGCTTCGTTCAGTCGCGATCGAATCAATCGTCCTTATTCTTATTGATTCAAACTTTTGTTCCGTGTAGTTCGAATGCCAACTGCCAGTGAGCTCTTATTTGCCTGGACAGTTGCCCCTTCTATACCCTTCGGCCTTCGTTTAATAGTCCCAATTGTGTTTATAACGCATTATTTCAATTTGCATAGGTAGTAGAATGAGTGGTACGATATCAATGTCAATGTATCAGTCGTTATCTTGTCAGTTTGCCAACCCCGCGAGTTTGACTGATTGATAGAGGGTTGAAAGGCGGTAACAAGTTCTTTCTCGCCTTCCCACTGCAAGTCTCCGGCAGCAGAATCAACAGTTTTGTAGGAGAAAGCAATGTTGGATGTTCAATAACCTCAGCACCATTTTTACTCCTCGAGGAGACCTGGATGACGTCTCTGCGATTCAGTGCTAAACACACGCAAGTTCCTCTATCTACAATCCCCGACAGAGTCGTGTGGGGACGCAAAACGAATCCTGAGCGGGTGGCGTTGGGGACCGTTGCAAAAGAGGAAGTGTCTAAGGGAAGAGGGTTTCAAAGAGAAGTGGTGCAAGAGCCATAGCGGAACTGTATGCATGGGATGAATGTTTTGTCTTGTCAAATCGTTGGCTGTTAGCATTGCGGCGTTTAGAATCCTATTGGGGGGTGCGACGAGCATTATCATCCACAACCTGGAGCCACACAACCGTTGCTTTCCCAAGTTCCTTTTATTAGCAGAGCCTGTAAGTGTATTAGCCGAGAATGATAAACTAGGATCGGGTAGCAGTTCGTGTTGGTCGTGGCGTGTGTGGAGTAACAGGTGTAGGCGGCTTCGCGTTTGCTGGAGGCGCACCAACAGGCAGCGGCGACCTCGTCCAATCTGGCAAAATGCTCTTATTGGACCGACTCGGTGTATCTGGAGCCGTATCCATATCCTCGTCCGCATTTTGGGCTGCCGCGTCAGCCTCGTCCCATTTCTCTCTTGAAATTTCTGCGCCACCCGTTTTGAGAGACCTGATGTCAAATGTCATAACCACATAAATACAAATCATGTTGAACGAGATGAGCGAACATACCCGGCCAACGACCCCCCAACCCAGCTCAACAATGACGGTGCAAAGGCAGGAGCTTTGCCTGCATTCGCAGCAGCGCGACTCGAAGTCGCAGGAGGTGGCGAGGGATTGTTCAAGATGGCGATATACGGCACAAGAGGCCTCAACGACGCATACCTATCATATGCAGGTGGCGGCGGTCTCCCAGGGATAATTGGGTGCCTCTGTTTACGGCTACCGATCACCATAGGCGGTTGAATTGCGCGCAAGATCTCTGCATGTAGTCGCGGAATAAATCCGGGTAGCATCGCCGTGCCTCCTGTAACAAGAATGGAACATGCGAGAGTTTTGCGGAGATCCATAGGGGTTTTGAGGAGGACGTCGAGGATGAGTTCGGCGAGGCTGCTTTCGTCAACGTCACCGCCTTCAAAGAGGACTTCCGCTGCACGTTCGCGGATCCAGCCGGGTATTATAAGTGTCCCTAGTCCTGTGCCATGTTGTTGGGATTGGGGAGGGGTGACACGCATGTGGATGGCTGTGGCTCTCGAATGGCGTTTGTAAAGGTTTGCGATACCTTGCAGGTGTCCTTCACTTGGTACGCTCCCCAGTGACGACGGGGCACGGGGACGCTCTGATTCGGATGCTTCAGCTTGTGAAGGAGCGTTGGTGTTCTCTGAATCTGCAGTTGAGAGCTCCGATTCAGAGGGGGCTACCGAGTCACTTGGTGGGACTTCAGGTTCAGAGTCGTCGTCATCTTCGAGCACTGGTGGGCTTTTGGATGTTTGTGGGTCATCGTGAAGATCTGGTATTACGTCGCTGACGAAGCAGCAGCGCGTCTTGATTTCTTCCACAAGCTGGTCCGTGAGTATTTCTTGTGGTACTCTTGTGGCACGGTTGGCCGCTGGAACGGTAGCAGTGGAGCCTAGAGATGCTAGGGGTGGGAGGTATGTTGCGAACATGAGGAGAAGAGCGCGTAGATGCTGCGTGAGTCTCGCGCCCGCCAGAGGCGTTGTTCTGAGTTGTGGGAAGAGTGGCCTTGAGGCAAAAATCTATAAAGACAATGAAGATGTTGGAAGGAAGATGGAACAGACGCGAGGGAAAGCTCACTGGTAAAGCCACTGACTCAAGATGACCAGAATCCACTACTAAGCCTGTTATTCTCCCAACCGCAAGCAGTGATAGGAGATGACTGGAGGCGAAAGATACTGATGGAACCTAATAGACCTTCAGGAAGAATATTCTAAAGTACCAACGTGTTACCAACCTGATTGTCAAAGAGGATCCTCGCAATAAGGTCTTTGATATGCAACGGCAATAACGGATGCTCAACAATGATAACCTTCCTCGCTTTCGGGTCTGTCATTAATGAGCTTTACAGTCATTCAATACCATCCACAGAGAGGCAAACCCCCATGAACTTTACTCACTCATGGAAAACCGATCTGAGACACTTTTGCAACCGAATCTCAAGCATCCTATCCTCCTCTGCGCGTTCTTGCGGATCTGCAGCCCTCGAGAGGTTCCACAATGTGTCATCCGGGCCTACAGCATAGAACACGTCTCGTGGCTTTCCCTCGCCGCTGAATCCGACTTTCCAGATCCGTGAGCCTGGGTCGATGATAACACGGTCCTCGACACCATATAATGAATGTCGGCGCGTGGTTGTGTAGTGTGGTGAGGACTGGATTATGTGGGTGCTTGTTAGCCGGGATGTTGCTGGTGTTGTCGGCTGACGGGTTGACCGCGACGTGGGGGTTGTGGGTTGCGCGGCCATGGTCGAAGGGGGAGAAATAGTTAATGAGTGATGGTGGACAACATTTAATATTCAATATTGAATCTTCTGATCCATCCGTCACGTGTAGCCGCTCGTCAAATGCCAATGAGTACACACAACACAGCAAAAGTAGTTCCGCAAATGCTAATGGTAAAATTATGCAGGAGATACAACTAGCTATCTACGCGCGTATATATAAATGTATACGTCTCATGATCGTTTTGCGGAAAATCGTGCAGCAAAGACCATGATGAGTAGTGCCCAATGCTCGAATTGTTCCTTGGACATGAACAGTACACCCTGTGACAGAACAGCTTTGATAATCTGCGCTTGCATGCCCTATTGATGGATCCTATGAGCTTTGGGTTGCGAGGAAACGAAAGTGGAGAGACGAACCTGATACCAGCCGAAGAAACCTTCTCGCTTCCAAACACGTTTGAGAATATCGAGAGCACCAACGTGCTTGCTGTGCTCGTGACGATAGGTATGAGGCGGCGGTGGTTGTTGACGATGTTCAACAGCATCCTCAGCATCCGCACTACGTGCTTGAATGCGGACCTTGGCCATGATATAGGGGTATGTTACCTGTTAACGGAATTCGTCAGCCAAGCATTCTTTAAACAACTCACATGACATACGATCGTAGCGAGAGTCTTACTTAGAGCTCCAACAATAAAGTTGAGGCCCGGAGACATTTTTGTTGAGTTTCCGTTCCGGGCGAGCAGCACCAGGCTCTTCACCCGCTCGAACACGCCGTACGTGATGGCCGGATTCACAGTGAGCACCAACCCGGGTTTGAGTCCTAGCCATAGGCCGGTCACACCTTCCTCCTCAATGATCTCGCGAGCGACTGCAAGGAATGAGTCGTCGTTCTTATCTTCCGCCTCGGGAGCAGGAACGCGAGCCAGTCTATTAGGGCGACCCACTTGTTGCCGTGTGGCAATCACAGCGACAGGAATGGTGAAAATTTGTGCGAGGGCGCCAGCGACAGCACCAAGTAGCAGCTCTGCAGCTGTAGAGAGAGGCGGGAGCTTGGACCCTGGGGGAAGCTTTCTCGTTAAACGTTTAATGTATGCTCCCCGGACGAACGAGTAGAAAAAGAAATAGGCATATTCTATTCGTGTGTTAAGATCGACGTTCCGGATCATGTTGCATAGGAGTACGCACGCATGGAGAAGGTATTCAACATAGTTGCACCAAATCCACGAAATAGGCCGGCGATACCCTCTTTCTTGTATATTTTGAGGATCACCGAGAGCATGGAAAGCTCGTCCTTGCTTTTGCCTTTGGCATCGGACGGCAACGCCTGTATCCTAGTCTTGGCCCTGTCTAACGGTGAATAGCAGTCCTGTGTCACGATGCAACGGCAACATACACATCCAGAGGGTATACCACTCTACGAGATCTAGCATGAGCGCACGATGACGTCGGTAATCAAGTCGAACGACTCACGCGGTACTGAAGCAACCTCCAAGGGCGCCAGCCAATGCAGCCCCGAAAGGGCTCAACGCCGGCTTCGACTGGACAGACATTGGGGAATATGAGAGGTAGGAGGGGGTAGGATTGGTAAATATGAAGCCGGAAGAACGGCTACCCAACCGGGCACTCTTGACTTCCGTCCCTACCATGTGATTGCCATCATTTCCCTACTCACTTCAATCCATTCATGTCCCAAAATCCAAACTTCCCACTCAGCCTTGACATTTCTCCCTCTTCCCACCCTTTCCTCAAGCTAGCCAATGCTTTTGCAGATCATGCACAGCGTAGTGCCATTAATCAGTACGGCATCGCCGGTCGTGTCTGGTACTCCCTTGCACTGTGTCCAACGATACACTTCCCTCAACAACCCAACATCCATCCAGGGAAGCCGCATACGCAATGTCACTCTACGTTAACCCATCGCCAAATCACGACTTTGACCCACCTTTTCTCGATTTGCCGTCACCGCGTACGGTGATCGAGCTTGGTTCCGGAACAGGCATGGTTGCCGCTGCTATCGCAGATGTCCTCGATCGACGGGAGGACTTAGTAATCGCAACGGATTTACCAGAAGTATGTCTATACACACAACGCCATTGATCATGAGATACTCATGTTCTACGAGCTGTAGGTGTGTCCCCTCCTGGAGGGCAACCTCTCTGCCTCATCCGGACGCGCCATACTCATAAGACCCCTCGCGTGGGGAGATGCCAACGCTGGTCATCAATTGGCAACTGAAATATTCTCCGGTCCTAACGCAAGGACACTCACTCATATTATCTGCAGCGACCTGGTGCGGCCAGTGATCCTCACAACATAGTCCCTCAAAGCTCAACAAACCTAGGTCTACTTTCCCGAACTCTTCGCACCCCTCCTCCGTTCTCTCATCCAACTCACATCACCCACCTTCATCCGGAATGCATCGCGACCAGTTATCATCATGTCTTATAAGATTCGTAGCCTCGTCAAAGAAACAGCCTTCTGGTCTGCCTTTGGTTTATGGTTCAACTTCAAGCCCGTACTCGTCAAACTCAAACCTGATCCGAAACTGGATTCCTTGCGAGTAGTACAAGAAGGTGCCAGTGACTGTTGGCAACGATTCGGAGCAGACGTAGATGACGATCTGTTCATATTCGTGGCTCATCGAAGACCAGAATCGCTGGGCTGGCTGGTTCCCTCTGACGACCAGGCCCTCCTAAACGGGGTGAATGCATTGGGCAGTTCAGAATATAAGAACGACGATACATTCGAATCGTTACTATTGATGTCATCTATCTACTCGGAATAATCTCGCGTACCTGCTTTTCTGTCTTAATCCAAGCCACGATGACATTCAGGCCCTCAAGCCATGATAGGGCGGGTGTTAATAAGCCTGAAGCATAAATACACCCTTCAGCGGGAAGAACAAGCTTTCGGGGCCATCTCAGGTGTTGAGGACCGCAGGTACGGTACACTCCTAAATGGATCCGTTCAACCTCTTGCATCGAAAACTTTGACGTACGCAAATCCTCCTGCTTTCAGAACCTATCAGAGGATTGGGAGAGAGAACACCCATGTTGATACACATTCTGTCGAAGCAGTGACGAGGGTCTAGATCGCGTACTCGTGTGTAAACATAAAATCTCGCCGTAACAAAAATTGTATGGGTGGAATCACTTCTCTCGACAGCGATCAATAGCTGTACAGTGATACTCTCCTTCTCAAACAAACGTGGACAGAGATTTGAAGGTTTCACCCTGCTTCCTGTCGTTCGTCCGACACACATGTTCCGTGGGCTAGTCGGGGCCCTCCTGCACAGGCTGGTGGAAAGTGTGATGGCGGGTATACTTGAGCGAGTCAGTCCATTGATAGTCTACAATTACACACGCTTTCGAATGACTAGGACCCGTAGCTACACGCCGATTTCCATTAGTTCGAGATCGTAGTTGACCTAAATCAACCAAAACTTCAACTGCAGCCCATCTCACTCAGAGATGTCATTGGAACTCAATCGATGTCCTCACCGTGAAGCAAGTCCAACCAATTCTCCTCACTCCACAAGTTTACCAGCTTATCAAAGGGCTATTAAGATACGGTCGTGAGTTTGGGGTCGTGTTTGTTGTGCATTACATACCATCCCTATCTTGTTAAACGAACTGGCCGATCTATCGGCTACTGTGTGTTGAATGTTCAGTTGTGGCGGACCAGATAAATGGTCATGAAAGGCATGAACGATTTCTTGAATATTGTGTACACGATCGGATGAGTGATTGTCGGATGATGCCACAATAGCAAGCTTGGGAAACAGCCTGAGCAAACTCCGTGCGAGCAAGAGTTTGCCCTGCAAAGTCTTGGGAAGATTCTGTGGGCGGAATAGCTCCAATTGACGTAAAGGACATTTAGTTGGACCTTTGATGGTCAACGGGAGTGAGACATTTAACACCGAGAAGTCGAGTGGTAGATTTAGAGCATGAAGGCATACCCCATAGGAGTATATGTGCGACAGAACGAGCCGGGCTTCGAAGCCAAGATCCAGATCTTCTGGTATGATCGATAATCGTGTCAGCGTAGGCCACCAGGTAATAGCATTGTTTATCTCCTGGGTGGAGAGCAGAATGGGGACGCGGCGAAGGTCAATGCATTCCATTGTATTCCACCTTAGCTCCATGGGATTTTGGAATGTTATAGCTGAATTCCACGCGTGCTTTTGGTAATTTGTGACTTCGAGAGAAAGGGATCGGATGTGAGGAAAAGTGGAAGAGATAAGGAAAAACAAGTTCTCGTCGACCCGTTTATCACTTGAATTTGGTTTAAATGGGAAATCAAAAACCATAGACAAGCGACGAACGGTTTTGAAGGTGTGGTGGTTAAAGACGTTGGCTTGGATGTTTTCCCATGACCCACAAAGACGAAGGTTGGAAAGGGTTCCCAAGGACGCTAGCTCATGACCAAATTGAGATGTGGAAGGGAACATTCTGAAGTCAATCCCCAGTGTGGTGAGGCATTGGAGTTTCCATATTGCAGTGAGAGTGCCACCGGAGGGAGGTACAACAAAATTCCGTGGATCGACGGGCCGAACGTCGATTGAGCACAAGGTGGGAAACTGGGTGATGTGCATAAAAATGTGAGGGGATGTAGAGCCTTGATAGGAAATATCAAGTAACTCAGCGCCACGATAACGTAGCGTATCCAGTAAACGAGATGCCACCACCTCATCGGTTTTGCCTGAAACGGCGTTGACGAAGCCGATACTGCGCAATGTGGGACACATAAGAGGAAGAAAGACGTGCGGCAGGCACATGCCAAGGGTGAGGTAGAGCTTCTGAAGGTTCGGACAAAGAGTAGGTGTTCGACCGAGGTCGAGGAGAGTACTCCATAGAGTATGCTCCCTAGTGGCAGGAAAGGATGTTAGGTGGAGGTGATGGATACGGGCCAAGCATTTCTCTGCCCGCGGAATGCAAGCCCTGATTGTCCTGGAGTCGAATTCCTGAACTATGTGATTAAAACGGGTAGTTCAAAGGAATCTAGATTTTTCATTCCTTACCCACTGCCCCGAGCTATATCGAAATTTAATATTTGTCGAAGTCGACGACGCGTTGAGGACGCAAATAATGGGCTCAAGAGTTGTCATAGACTTCCATAACTCGTTAAGTGCAGTCTCAACGAGCTTAGGAGACGTCAAAGCAACGGAAAGCACGGTACGTCTCTTGTGCCATATGTCCTCTAGACTATCATCAAGCAATGAGACTTCAAAGTACTTCAGTATTTCGGACCATAATTTGGTCTCAACAGTAGTAGGCATGGTAGCAGAGGAAAGCGGGTACGAGTTATCGATGATCATAGCGTTACCTTCCCATTCGACGTCGATGCAGTTTTCAACGTCATTTGTGACTGTTGTGCGGTTGCTGCTGAACGCTGAGGCCTCGAGGCCAGAGAAGTGAGAGATACCCATATTAGCCAACTCGAGTCTCAGGCTGCGAGCCGCAACTACCAAGGGCTGATGCTTCGCGGGCAGGCTTATCCTCTACAGATAAGTCACATACTACTTAGTTATTCACTCCGGCGAATTGGTCGCTTAGACCTTCCGAATCAACTTGAAATATCAAGCCACCAGTGAAAATATTACCACTATAAACCTGGATATGACGAGGATCAGCCGTGGCATGTTAGACTCGAAACGCGGAGGAAAGCTCTCGGGAACAACTGCTGATCCACTTTGAAGTCCCGAACGGAGCTTGAAGAAGACGACTGTCAAACATTAACCGCTTTTGCCAAGGCTACGTACATCTTAGCTTAATACTTGCCTTGGGCTCGGGGCCTGTGAAGTCAGAACGGCGATTTCAGTATTGGCGGACCGTGTAGCGCGACTCCACGTAGGGCTCCCAGCTGACGTCCTGCCTTGCAATCCTATTCTTAGAAACTCGATTTGACAATAGACATCGAATAACAAGACAATAGTTTGAGATAAAACATGCCGAATCGAGATCTGGGGTAAATAATGAACATGAACTGCAGCTAAGATGCATGCGGAATAGGTAACATGTCTTCTCTCCGTTCGTGTCACGGTTTACAGTCCCGAGCGATGATAATCACATGGCGTACGATATAGGACTTCCGCGGGGAGGGGAAGAGGACAGGAAATGGGACGAGGACTCATGTAGTGACCCCAAAACAATTTTCTGCCCACTGAGGTTCTTCGACAGGCGAAAAAAACCTCGTACTTAGTGCTATTCAACAGAGCAGCGGGCATAGAAACAGAGCGATAACGTGGTACCTGAAGTGGTATAATCTTCGGTGGCGGCGGGTATATCTGAGTGAATCAGTCAATTGATATTCTACAATTACACACGCTTTCGAACAACTAGAGCCCGTAACTATACGTCGATTTCCGTTAGTTGAAGATACCAGCTGACCTAGATCAACCAATACTTCAGCCAAGATCTCTCAAAGGCTCCATTGGAATCCAATCGTCCTTGCCATGAAGCAAATCCAACCAATTCTCCTCACTCCATAACTTTACCAGCTTATCAAAAGGCTATCAAGATACGGTTGTGAGTTTGGGTTACGTTTGTTGTGCGTTACATACCATACCCATCTTGTTAAATGAATTGGCCGATCTATCGGCTACTGTGTGTTGAAAATTCAGTTGTGGTGGACCAGACATAAGGTCATGAAAGACATGAAGAACATCCTGGATATCCTGTACACCATCGGATGAACGACTGTCGGACGGCGCCACAGTAACAAGCTTGGGAAACAGCCTGATCAAGCTTTGCGCGAGCAAGAGTTTGCCCTGCAAAGTCTTGGGAAGATTCTGCGGACGGAATAGCTCCAATTGACGTAAAGGACATTTAGATGGTCCTTCGACGGTCAAGGGGAGTGAGACATTTAACACCGAGAAGTCGAGCGGTAGATTCAGGACATGAAGGCGTACTCCGTAGGAGTGTATGTGCGACAGAACGAGCCGGGCTTCGAGGCCAAGACCCAGGTCCTCCGGCATGATCGATAATCGTGTCAGCGTAGGCCACCAGGTAATAGCATTGTTTATCTCCTGGGTGGAGAGCAGAATGGGGATGCGGCGAAGGTCAATGCATTCCATTGTATTCCACCTTAGCTCCATGAGATTTTGAAATGTTATAGCCGAGTTCCACGCGTGCTTTTGGTGGTTTCTGACTTCGAGATAAAGGGATTGGATGTGAGGAAAGGTGGAAGAGATGAGGAAGAACAAATCTTCGTCAATCCGCTCATCGCTTGAATT
Organism: Podaxis sp. C-F-92630; assembly: GCA_018524945.1. Lineage (NCBI taxonomy): Eukaryota > Fungi > Basidiomycota > Agaricomycetes > Agaricales > Agaricaceae > Podaxis > Podaxis sp. C-F-92630. Next base: position 43,446 of record JAEUWS010000983.1, read on the forward strand.
TGGTTTACGTGGGAAATCAAAAACCAAAGACAAGTGGCGAACGGCCCTAAAGGTGTAGTGGTTAAAGATATTGGCCTGGATGTTTTTCCACGACCCACAAAGACGGAGGCTAGAAAGAGTCCCCAAGGACGCTAACCAACGGCCAAGTTGAGAATCGAAAGAGAACATTCCGAAGTCAATACCCAGTGTGGTAAGGTATTGGAGTTTCCGTAATGCGTTGAGAGTACCGCTGCGGGGAGCTACAGCATAATTCTGTGGATCGATAGGACGAACGTCGACCGAGCGCAGGATAGGAAATTGGGTGATGTGCATGAAAATGTGAGGGGATGTAGAGCCTTGATAGGAAATATCAAGCAGCTCAGCGCCACGATGACACAGCGTACCCAATAAACGAGATGCCACCGCCTCATCTGTTTTGTCTGAAACGGCGTTGGCGAAGCCGATACTGCGCAGTGTAGGACACATAAGAGGAAGAAAGATATGCGTCAGGCTACGGCCACACATGCCAAGGGTGAGGTAGAGCTTTCGAAGGTTCGGGCACAGTGTGGGTGTTTGGCCGAGGTTGAGGAGAGTACTCCACAGAGTATGCTCCTTAGTGGCAGGAAAGGACGTTAAGTGAAGGTGACGGATGCGGGCCAAGTATATCTTTGCCTGTGGAATACAAGCCCTAATTGACCTGGAATCAAATTCCTGAGCTATGTAGTTAAAACGGGTGGTTCAAGGGAACTTAGGTTTTTCATTGCTTACCCATTGGCCTGAGCTATATCGGAATTTAATATTTGCTGAAGTCGACGGCGCGTTGAGGACGCAAACAATAGGCTCAAGAGTTGTCATAGACTTCCACAGCTCGTTAAGCGCAGGCTCAACAAGCTTAGGGGACGTCAAAGCAACGGAAAGCATGACATGTCTCTTGTGCCATACATCCTCTAGGCTGTCATCAACACATGAGACTTCAAAGTATTTCAGTATTTCGGACCATATTTTGGTCTCAACAGTAGTACGCATGATAGCAGAGGAAAGGGAGCACTAGTTATCGATGATCATAACTGTTACCTTTTTATTCGATGGCGATACAGCTTCTAACATCATTTGTGGCTGTTGTGCGGTTGCCGCTGAGCGCTGAGGCCTGAGAAGCGAGAAATGCCCGCATTAGATAACTCGGGCTGCGAGCCGCAACTGCCAGGGGGCGATGATGCTTCGCGGGCAGGGTCTAGGTGACCCTCTATAGATAAGTGATTACTACTTAGCTGTTCAATCTACACCACAACTCCGGCTAGTGGGTCACTTGACCTTCCGTATCAACTTGATATATTAAGGGAGATATAAAATTCATCACCAGCGAGAAATTACCACCATAAACCTGGACATGATGAAGATCAGCCATGGCTTGTTAGAGTCAGAACGCGAAGGTGGTCTCTCAGGAGACAACCGCTGACCTATTTTGAAGTATAGAAAGGATCGCATAATCGCTCGGAGACTCTCGAGACTGCTGTCATTGACGGCAATAAGCCTACAGAACGGCTTCGTGAGGCGGGTGCCGGATGTTATCCCGGTAGGTCGATAGAAGGTACAATTATTGAGCACATCAACGATATAATAGGTCGTTGACATGAGTTCCTTAGCTTGAGTACGAACCAGAGTGACGAGAAGTTTGGTCGGGAAGACGTGCGCAGGCTTCTAATATGTCCTGCAAGGAGTTAAACCGGGTTCGGCATGCCCAGCTTGGACTGCAGACAATTGTCAATACTCATATCGTATTGAGTCTGAAAGGCTCAGGTGCTGGCACTCAGCAAACCTTGCGTGGAAGTTAGCTTGGTAGAATTTGAGGAAGATGAATATCAAACATCTATCGATTTTTAAAGGCTAGGAACATCTTGGCTTCATGCTTCCCTTGTGCTTGAGGCCTGGGAAACCAGAGCACGACTCCGTGGCAAGATTCCCGTTCTGCCTTGGAGTCCTGTTCTTAAAAATTCAACAAGCATCAAACAACAAGACAATAGCTTAAGATAAAAAATAAAGAATACGTGTGGGATCGAGAATCGAGATTGATAATGAACGTCAACTTGGGCTAATATGTTTGCATAGTAGGTAACACGTCTTCTTTACGTTCGTGTGTGCAGCCCCGAGCGGTTGATTAATCACAAGGCGTATGACATAGAACTTCCACGGGCAGGGGGAGGACAGGGGATAGGACGAACATTCATGTGGGACCCAAAAACGATTTTCTACCCACCAAGGTTCCCTGGCAAGCGAAAAACCTGGTAATGCTATCAATTCCAATAGAATAGTGAGCATAGAAACAGAACGATAACTTGGTGCCTGAGTGGTATAATCTTCAGCCGGTCCTGGACATGCAGCCGCGAGGGTTTCCTGCGAACACAATAAACCTTCGATTTGTCTATGACGCAGGTGCTTGATGGTGATTCACAACGATGTGCATATGCATGTGACAAGGTGCCAGGCCCTGTCAGTCCCAGTGTTGAAAATGGTAGGAAACAAGACAAATCGGGAATATTATCCGCACTTACTGCGCGCTTTTGTTTGTTAGGTTCCCTCCAGAATTCGGGCAAGGGGCTGCAGTGCCCGAGATTTGACACCTTCATCACCGTCGCAATCAACATTGTTGGGCTCAGCCACAGACCTCAGGTCCAAGGATGTTTTTCGGAGGTATATTGCCTCGGCGGATTGCTAGTATCTCTCGTCCCAGCGATCAAACCTGTTAGATGTCCTTTTCAAGTCTTATTGTCTTCCTGCCCAACATACGGAGAAGAGTCAAACATCAGATGATATTAACAATTAACCAAAAACCCCAGGTTCTTTTGAGTTCTAACGTACTTTAAAAGTTCGCATGAACAAATAACAATGGCGGAAGAGGGTATTGCAAAGCTCCAGAGGGGTATGAGGAAGAGATACTAAATCAAAGACATCCAGGGCATAAACGCGTGAAAGACGTTGAAGACATCCAGGTGCATCATCCGTCTCTTGCATAATTAATCATTGACTGAGAAGGAAACGGGAATCATGCAAACCAGCGGCATGACGTGAAAGATAGACCTGCTTTGCAGGTCGTCCAGGGGTGGAGAGGAAAGTCCATGGACTGGTGGGGTAGGACTAGCTATCACCAGTACCAAATGGACATAAGTTACATATTTGAATAACGATGAAGGGAGGTGGGGAGGGGGAAGCGGAGGCAGAAAGGCGAGGAAGGGGTCATCGTGACATAGCAGGTCATAGGAAGACGTGGGGAACGAAGAATCCGGTTAAACATCAGGTCAGGGGGTAGAGGGTTAACGCGGGTGTGGACAAGATGTGGAGGTGGGCAATGAAGGAATCTCGAGAACAAAAAACATCGGCACGAGGGGTTTGTGAGACAACGACATTGGTAGATCATGCGACCATAATCTGTCCATGCACGGAAGCCTGGAAGTGAATATCGTCATGCCGTCCACCAACAGTAAGGGGGTCATATGCAGGCGGTGAATAAGGCAACGCCCTTGGGCCTCGCGCATGCATAGTAGCAATCTCCACCGGCTCACATACAAGTGTCGCATCCGAATCTGGTTGGAAACCAGCCACATTGAATGGACTGAGTACGACGGAATAAGCGATACTGAAGTGACCCATATCCGATGAAGGTCGCATGTCCTTCGGGAGTCGGATTTCGCCTTCGAGGTGGCGAGCATATGTCGTGCTTTGCATGGTTTCGGAAGGCCACCAACAAGCAGTGCCCACATCTTCAACAGTTTCGTTCCAAGCCACGTCGCCTCGTGCATACGTCACCTTGTTGTAGAACCTGACGCGACGGCGTAGAGAGGCAACAACTGAGCTTGGTTTGGAGAATGCATCGAGGGCTGTAGTGTCCGTTCCTTCGATAGTAAGGCAAAGGGGGATCACGGTTCCTCTTGTGAAACATAAAGGTTGTGCAATCCCGAGCTAATCAACATAGTTAGTGATATTGTCCAGCGTGCGTTGAAGAAACTACGCACTGTGCAACGAGTATCGACTCGGCGAGACTTAGACACTACACCACGACATGAGACTGGTCTTAAGACCTTCCAGCCTTCGGGGTCGGTCAGATGATTAGGGAGGGGACAACCTTGTTGATACGCAAGTTGTCGAAGCAATGACGGGGGTCCTGGTCGTGTACTGGGCACATACCCAAAGGCTGTCTTGATCCTATACCGGGTGTCAGTTTTTGTCCACAGGATGAATTTATGAGTCCAACTTACTGGCTATCCGACCTCAACTTGCCTCTCGAGATATGAAGCGTGAAGTCATACTGAACGCTCACTTGTGTGTGACGCTCCAGGAAGGTCTCGGGAAGTCGGCACGCGCGAGTTTCACCTGAACTAGTTGATACCTCAACAGTCCTAGGAAGAGCGATCGATAATGGCCAAACACATTGTCCAAGAAGTTTAGCCCCACGCGTACCCTCAGACGGCGAAGAGAGTCGGGGTGTATCAGGAGATTTCGACCAGACAGGGACAACATGGTTCAAAAACACGAAGCAGTCATTAGTAGACGACCCCGTAATTACACGTCCGGTAATCTAACGACGCTAATGAATATCATATAGAATGTCATGAAAACACAATATCTCACCGTAATAAAGATTGCATGGATGGAATCGCCTCTCTCAGCAGCGATCTCCAGCTGTCCAGTGATGCTTTCCTTCTCAAAGAACGTAGGCAGGGATTTTGAGGATTTCGCACTGCTGTGGATTCTAAGAACAACCTTCCCATCATTGATCTGATATACATGTTCCGTGGGTTCGCGGGGGGCCACCTGCACAGGCTGGTGGAGGGTGTGACGACGGGTATAGGGGGGAAGTTCATTAGACACTGGGGCCTGCCCAAGTCGAGTAGAGTATCTCCTGTAGCTAGGTGGTGCCGAAGCCTCCATCGGGGGGTAAGAAAAAGAGAGTAGGCCGAAGAACGGATATATACGCACAGTTAGGCGACGAAATAGACCGCAGCTGGACAACAAGGTACCCTCCTATTGTAGCCAAGCCCCTAGGAAAATGGAGTGGGAGAAGCTGTTACCGAAGGCCGTGTTAGGCCAATTGTTTGAACAGACCGTGGCAACGACTGGAAGTAGACAAACGACACCATAAATCCGGTTTAGTGCCTTCGAGGAAGATGAAGCGGAATGACATTTGTGGAACAAAGCCCAACGGGGTTCACCAACGACCCTTAACGCCTATTTTTGGCCAATCTCCGCTCACGTGTAGCCAACACACACAATTAACGCGGCCACGAGCACCTGCACAAGACAATTGGCAGTCAAGTCTTCACCTTGCGTACCTAGCATTCTCACCCCTAATTTCGCCGCGGAATCCCCTCAGTGTCATCAGAAATCATCCACGAACTTTCATACAGTGGCAATTAACAGCATCAGCATGGTTTCCCGAAGACCCCTATCGTAGTTGATCTCCCCGCAGGTTGTCCTCTGAACAATAAAGATTCTCGGCCAAATGCTCCCGGGTCAATCTTATTAAAGCATGTCCAAGCGCAACAATTATTACATATGTATATGAACAACCTACAACCTTTGGTCTGTCAGTCGTTGAGCAGTTTCGAAGGTTCCCCCCAGATCCCCGCTCACCTCGAGGCATCAGATCAGTGGATAGAACCTCTCAACCAAGCCTAGCTGTCAACATCGAGCGATACCGGGAATCCACGACCACTGTGTCCGGAGATTCATACTCCGGTGGTGCATACATTCGAGGTCGTGGCCCAGGTGCATACCCCGTCACAATCTCCACAGGCTGTTCAATCAAGGGTGCCGTGTCTACCGCTTCAAAAGCGAGGGTATCGAAAGGAAACAATACGACGTTATACTTCGCAGCATCAGTGTTTGTGCCATCCGGTGAGAAGGCGATGCAAGACAAATACCTCGATGCGAAAGTGTGCCATTGCCGAAGATGGTTTCAGGTCAATCTTCAGATGCAACTCCCCGTTCAGCTCCCTAGTATAACTAGACTCCCTCGCCGGCCACCAGAGTCCCAACTCCGAAAGTTCTGTTTGATCTCTCCAGCTGATGTTCTCAATTGCTTTTGTCTGTTCGGCCGCAGCTTTGACGCACCGCCGCAGCCGTGTAACCACTGCCTTTGGCGTAGCTAGAAGGTCCAGCGCTTCTATATCATTGGAGTGTAGCAGTAACCAGCATGGTATAACGGCTCCTCGGGTATAAGATAACTGTCGAAGAATAAGCCGTTCAAGATTAACCTGAGGCAAAGTATGGTCATACAGGTTTGGCCAGTGATAGCTGACAGATTCAGTCAGCAGTGTAATAATTCGTTTAATAGGATGACAAACACTCACAGTACAATAGATTTCGGCATCACGCTCTTGGTGAATGCGTCCCTTCAACTTGACAGTTCTGCACTTATGCCATCCCTCTGGGTCGTTCCAAGGTCCCGGCAACGGGGCACCCTGTTCATAAGCAATTTGGCGCAATGGTGACGGAGGCTCCGGAATGATCAGCGGTATATAGCCAAATGCCGCATGTATTCTGTACTCAGGGGTCAGCTGGGGCATAATCACATCTCGAGGATCCCCACCTGTCGTCTGACCTGAAATATCCCCTGACAAACCTCACACAAATCTCATAGCGTACACTTGCCCTCCCATGTCTCTCGAAGAAGGATTCTGGCGGCCTGTAAACACGAGGTTCGCCTTGCGTCGCTTTAGATACCACGACAACCTCTTTAGGTACCTCGAGGCTAAATGGCCACGTGAATGTTCCGTGCAATTTGTCGGTAACCGAGGTCGAGGATGCATTTTCGGTTGACGAATGTAAGTCCGGGTGCCGAGGGCCGCCCATAGTTTTCGACCAGACAGTCTGGGACACTTCAAAGAACGTGAGCTGCTCGCTGGTATAGGCCCCAGTTATCACCTGCCCTTTAGCCTATTATAAAGGAAGCAGTAAATGGGTTTCAACAGCTGTATAAACACGAATACGGAAACCACTTACGGAGACAACCACGGATTGAATTGTCTCGGCTTTGGTGGCGTGCAGCTTCACCTCTCCCTCAATACGCGAGCCCTCGATGAACGTCGGCATATTCTTCGACACCAGTTCATCAGCAGTCACCTTTAGCTCCGCCCATGTCCGCCCCTTCCTCTGAATATCATATGTGAATACTTTGGTCGTATTCGGAGGTAGAATCCTCGAATCGATTCGTTGCGAGCGTCGATGGGACAACAAAGATATTGGCAGGGGGTTATGTCGGCCAGAATCTCTCGAAGCATCCGTGGACGGGGAACTCGAATGTGATTCTTCGAAATGAGCCGACATCGGTGAGTATTCCCCATCCCCGGGGGTGTATTCCGGCGGATCTGAAGTGACAGGTATGGATGGTGCAGCTTCTTCAATCGCCATTTTGTTGTCTTGTATGCACTTCTGGTCGTAGTATTGTTGAAGTTCTACTCGCCGAAAGCGAGGTCTGGGTGACAGTCTACCAGGAGCCGAACTCGAGGTAGTGACGGGGGGTTTGCAGCCGGCGATATTTTAATGGACTAAGACACGAGGAACGAACACAGGATAAAACGGGGCATGACATTGGGCATTTGATATTGAATATCGAGGTTGGACAGGAGTCTAGTGGCAGAGGACATGTAGACGTTTGAGGAAGTTAAGTCGGCGCCGGAAATAGGATCGCACATCATATAATCAGGAATTTGGCGCCCGAGGACGAGATGCGCGTTGGTTGTCAGCCGTCAATCAACATTCATGAATGCTACAAAGGACAAATGGGGGAGATAGTTGTGGATACTATGGCTTATGATCGGCCTCTGCGTGAAGTACAGGGGCAACCAGTAGTCCGTCAGTGGTCGAAAGCGAAAAGGCTTGGCGACTCCCTTCCGCCGCAATGAATTCAGCACACTCTACTCGACTCTTGTCAACGTCCACCATCCAAAGAAATATGGTACTTAACGTGCCGCTGGAAGACACCGAATGGTCAACAAACTGTTGATCATGTTTGAGACATAGTTTCCGGAGCACTCACAGACCAAACAAGAAAGCGAACGGCATGTTGTTGTTGTCGTTCGACGCAGTGATGATCGCGCTCGAAACGAGCGGTCCAATGAAAGCAGAAGTTTTACCGACCTAGAGGTTAGAATCATTTCAGTTGATATATCTCACTACAGAAACAAAATACTTACTACTGAGAACAGCGCGAAGAAAAGGAACCTAGGAGCAGCAGCCGTTATTGGTCAGCCTCCATTTTCTGCGACTGTACGTCCTTACGCACATTTGCGGCAACGGCGATACTTCGCTTATCATAGTTTGGCTGTATGCATACCAAGGGCAGACCATAAAGCCATAGTATGCTTGCCACACCCTGAGAGCTTCCTCAGTAAAATCAGAGTTGGTGGAAAACAGGGTACGACTCACCAAACCTCCCAGACATGTTTGAATCCGAACTTATTCGTATGAACGCCTATTAATCCCCAGACGGTCATGAGCTAAGATATTCCGGTCAGATTGAGTGCTGCACATCCGATCTGTGCTCACAATGATCCAAAACACGTTGAACAAGAGCATCTAGAAGCACCTGCCATGAGCGGTGAGATCGGAGAAAAAGAAGCGGAGATCACAGACCGTTCTTGTCGGGATCTTGAACCATTTTTGCACAAGCCAGTGTGCGCTGCAGTTCAATGAGATAATACCCAACAGGTATCAGAATAGAGGACAATTACTAGATACCGAGTGCTTGAGCTGCGATGCCAACAATAAGGAGGAGGGTGAGATCCAATGTGGAATATGACACAATGCTACCAGGAAGTATCAGCGGGAGCTCCTTTGCTGCCAAGCGACCCTACCTGTTTTGCAGTGTGGCTATAACCGTTCTGTGAAGAACCTTAAGAAGATATTTTTCCACAATACTGGGCACTTACACTGTTGTATTAAGTACATCGCCCCTGCATAAAGTGTGAGTAGTGAAGCAAACAACCAAGAATGGATCGGCCAACATGAGAAAGTAGAAGAGCAGGTAAAGGAATGTCTGCTTTAATTTCCAACATTCTCGAACAGCGACATAGACTTGTTTGATCCCAACAGTCAAGAGGTTGGTTCCTGCGGGCAAGTCCAGTCCAGGCCGTCGCTGCTCAAAAATAAACCACGGCAAGGCACAAATCACTGCGAAAACGCTCAGCGACTTCAGGCACAGAATAAAGAAAGCCACTAACACCAGACACCACCCGAGAATGCAAGTAAGATGCTGAAAGCTCGGGTATTGTTCTCCGTACTGTCACTGCTTCCAACAGCCTTGAGAATGCCAACCATTATAGCCAAGATAATTATCTCTCCAGTTGAACAGACAGTAAATGAAATATTAGATATCCGGTTCCTGGAAAGGGATTCAAAGCGGGCGTGGTCCTCTAGCCTAGATGCTTCTCAGCAAGTGAGATCTCGTGGATAGACAGGAAAGATTCACGATTTGTCTCCCGCATTAACCTCCTCAAGGGATTCCTGAACTTCCGGAAGATCTCTAGCCAGTCCGGGGAATGCAGCCGTCCAGAAAGTCAGTGTAAACTAGATGAAAAATCAAACCGACCCTCTCTAGGCACCAAGGTAGCAATAAGTGACGTACCTGGTAGGTGATTACTACGGACAAAAGCTGGAGTTAACGTCTGGGGATTATGTGGAGAACTCACATCCCAGAATATAGAGAGCTACCCCCGCCTCCCACTTTGAAGCGTCCTCAACACCCAACCACGCGAATGAGACGGCCACGGCAAGTAGAGTAAAGAAGATTGTGATATTTGGCCTGGGATAGAGTGTGAGGTGTGTTGGCAATTCTTTGGATCGTAAAGGGCAGACCTCCATCGACCATAATCGGCCCAAGCACCAATAATGAGTAAGAGAGCGGCCTGGATCGCAAAACTGATCCCGTTCGTCAGAAGAACAATAGCATTTACTGGTAAAGAACGGTTAGTCCCAGATGTTCACCCAAGGTAACTGGAGCACGTACTATCGCGAATCCTGCCGAGATATGGTAGCACACAACCTCCCGTGCCACAAGGAGCGGTAAACGGCTCCTTCGAAGGGTCGTATCCCGCGAGGAAGAGTAGATTCTGGAACTGGGAGGGACCAAAGTTGAAGCCAGAGAGACCATTGTTCCCAACGTAATAGAGATAATAGGACCAAAGCTCCAAACGAGTAGTAGTTACCCCTGATTTGGTCGCTGAAGCACTGGGAATAGCCTCAGGCCTCACTTTCTCTTCGTCACTGGTGCTCATGATGTAGGCGGTAGCAAACCTTTAGCGCTGTGTGCACGAGTTTGTGGCAAAATCAAACTCCACATAGGAATGCGATAGACCGCATGACAGAGGAGTCCTTGAGATAGAAGCGCAAGTAGCCCCAAAATAGGTTGAATAAATGGATTTCGGTGGCACGTGAGCGCGGCGGACAAACTCGGATACAAACAATCCTGCTCGTCGACGTACGCAACATCTAGCTCTCTCCTTCGTCCTCGCGACGTGTAACAAGCTCAACGCTCACTGGGTCGCGTACAGAACATGTATCGCGCGCTGCCTGTCGCTAGGCAGGCCGCCTCGACCTCTAGTCGGAATGCCGTGAGGGTGGCGAGAAGGGTGAGTTGTTCCATTCCTTGAAATATGTCATGCATATTGTTTCCAGGCTTTGCCGGAATGTTGGCATACAAATGTGCAAATCTTCCTTCCCATTAAGCCTATCCCACCATATTCAAAACCAACAGCTGACATACCTTTCAGCGCCTCGCTACTGAAGCTGCTCCAGCTCCCAAGAAGAAAAGTGTTATTCGCAAGGTATTCTGGGCGACAACCACTCTCACTGGCACCTTCTACGTCGGCAGCACCTTCGTCGCGTTCAACAACCAGCCCTACTATGACTTTTTCTCCGACCACGTTCCTCTTGGTCTGCACATGCTCGAATATGCAGAAACGCATGGTTGGGACAACCTCACTGCCGACGACGTCATCGAGTTTAGCACGGAGACTTTCATCACTACATACAGCTTCATCTCTAACTTAATCAAGAAGGTCACTGGCGAGGCTGAAGAGGCGAAGGAGGAGGTGGAGAAGAAGGCCCAGGAGGCTAAGGCCGCGGTCACTAAGGCCATCACAGGTACACCAAAGCACGTCGAGAAGACGATTTCTGCTCCCGCCAAGTCGGAAACCCCTAAAACGGCTCCCCAACCTGCTCCGAAAGCTGAAGCTGCCGCCACTCCAGCGAGGAAGGTTTCTCCAGATCTCGAAGAACTCGTATCAAGAGCGGAGGCTGCCATTGCTGGAAAGCCTTATCCCGCAGACGCACAACCACAAGCAGAGGCCGCATCTACCCCTGGGTCCACTACAGAACCAGACATCTACAGTGCTCCATTACCACTAGGATTCGAACCTCCCCCGGGTTTCAAGCGCCCTTCGCCCCCTAAGAAGGCTGAAGCGAAGCCAGCAGAGAAAACTGAGGAAAAGCAGGAGGAGATTAAACCCGTCCCACTTCCCCTTGTCGCTCCCGTTGTTTCCTCCCTTACGGAATCCGAACCTATTATCTCCCACCTGGCCGGTACCATCGATAACCTCGCCTCCTACCTTGCTACAAACCCGGCCGCTGCATCAAAGGCTACAGACGTCCTCGAGACCGCCAAGAATGACCTTACAGCTCTTGCCGAGCGATTTGAGAAAGTTCGTGAAGATGAGCGGGTAGCTCTTGAAGCCAAGCTTGACGAGCAGACCCGCGAATACTCTATCAAGCTACTTGAACTAGAAATGGAGGCTCAGGATAAACTCGACCACCAGCAGGAGGATTTCAAGAAGTTTTTCGAGGAAGAGAGGGCCAAAATCATTCAGGCATACCGTGAGAAGCTTGAAAACGAGTTGCGGACGCAGACCGAACTCATTAATGAACGGTGCGCTGCTTCTACCTTTGCTCCGAATACAGACTAACTAGTTGATTGATCAGACTAAAGGAAGAGGTCATTGCTCAAGGCATTGAGCTTCAACGTCGTTGGATTCGTGATATCAAAGTTCGCGTGGAACAAGAACGTGGCGGTCGACTGGCCAAGCTCGATGAGCTCTCTGCTGACCTCAAACGTTTGGAACGTATCGCCCTTGACAATGCCAGTTACCTTGATGATAATATCCGCATCCACGCTCTCTGGTCCGCACTTCGCACCCTCAACTCCTCTGCTATCTCTTCCCCAGTTCGCAAGCCTTTCCGCGAGGAACTTCGCGTTCTTCGTCATATCGCTGCTGCTCGTGAAGATCCCGTCGTCTCTGCTGCACTCGACTCGCTAGAACAAACCGACGTTCCTGATGTTGGTGTCGAACCATTCGCTGATCTGTCTACCTGGTTCACAAATGAGGTTGCTCCCAAGGTCGCCGAGGTCGCTCTCGTCCCTGATGAGAATGCTGGTGTCCTTTCGTACCTCGCTAGCTGGGCTCTTTCGGGTTTGCGCTTCAAGCGTCATGGTTTAGTTCCTGGCGATGACGTGTTAAGCGTGTTGGCACGCGCCGAGTATTACCTCAATGAGAAGGACCTGGACAGCGCTGCTCGTGAACTCAATCAGCTTAAGGGCCCTGCCAAGGTTCTTTTGCACGATTGGCTCGAAGCTGCCAGGAGAAGACTAGAGGTCCAACAAGCACTTGACGTATGTTCATTTGTCTCACATGAATGACCCTTATCTGATTCGCGCTATAGGTTGTTCAAACTCAGGCCACTCTCGCTTCCCTACTTGTTGTGTAGTCAGTCGTTACCCGTATAGATTTTAGACAACTGAACTCTCAAAACATTCACCAAATACGGTGTGAGTCTAAATGCGGATACCTCCGAGATTGCTTTGATGGATTTAGCCCAAGTGTCATCAATACCACTACTTGGACACGTACAACCGACTGGACAAATCATACCTAGAACGTTATCTTAATCGCGCCTGTTATACACATACCACCGACATAGGGTACAAATATTGTCCTATGTGCTAAATCCTTGAAGAGTGAATGTGGGGATGGGAACACTGAATCAATCAATGACTTAAAGGAAATACCAGATCAAATCGTTCCTTATACATAGCCTATTTTTTACTACGCTTGAACGTCACTGGACTTCGAAGACATTATTGAATTGCACCGCGATCGGCGCGGTATATGTTGAGAGACAATACGACTATTTTAAGATATTATACAAGGATAAGGCTAGCCCGTACATGTTTTGCTACAAATAGTTAGCGACAAATAGTTGCCTATCTATTTACAAGCACTGGCTATAGTAGGGATTGAGGACCTGGCAAGTAAAGCCAGAAGCGCAAACAGTGGGGCCAGTCCAGCCTTGGCCACCGCTAAAGAAGAGTATTCATCAGTAATCAGATTCTCTCTCAAACGGATAACTAGGAACTCACCATTGGCCATACTGAGTTTGAGTAGCGCCAGAAGAGGTGGTGGTGGTAGTGCCAGGGGGCGTGGTCGTGTCAGTGGGCGTGGTCGTGCCAGTGGGCGTGGTCGTGCTGTCTGAGCCAGAGAAGGTGGAACCGATGTCACCAAAGCGGATGTTGGAGAAGGTGACGGAGGCATTTGCAGCCGATTCCTCGACCTCACTGGGTACACCAGAGTCTGTCGGGCAGGTGCCGCGAGCGATACCGGGCTTGCTTGGGTCGGCATCGGTGGGGTAGTTGGAGTCGAGCCAGAGCATGTTGGCCGCGTGGTCATCCCAAACGGAGAGAACGAGGACCATACCACGAGCCATGGAAGCGCTCATTTCACCCATGCCACCCCTCTTGCCGAACTGGTCGTAGTCGCCGAAGACAGTCTTTTGGGTGGTGCAGTAGTCTGCGGTGATGGAGTCGTAGGCGTCCATGCCGGGGACGTTGACCTTGGAGTTCTGGATGACCTTGCCATCCTGAACATAGAGACGGCGGATCTCGCTGAGGGTGCCGGAGGTGGAGTTGTTGTTGGTAAGGAATTGGGTGACGACGGTGAACTTGCGGCTCGTGTCGACAGTCAAGCCCTTGCCGTAGAAGGACTTGTCACCCATACGGAAGGAGTTGAAGTCGCAACCGTCAGGATCGCAAACAGTTCCATAGCGGTCGTTGGTACCGCACTCAGTGCCAGAGCAGCGGTAAATACCAGTGCTCGTGCAAGGGTGAGGAGTGTAAGCGGTGGAGATGGAGTTGGCCTCCCAAATGTCCAACTCATTGCAGCAAGCACCCCAGTTACCTTTTCCGGCGTTGGGATCGTTGTCAGAGCCAGACCAGCCGTCAACATTGGCCTATTGGCGACATGATAAGCAAAGCGGTTCCGTATCACCAAATTCTGTAAAAAAAAAAAAACCTCACCTCGCCGTTAATGAACTTGATGTCACGCGGGCACTGGGAGTCGCAGTAACCAGTGCCGTATTTGGCACCAGCCTTGTTGCCAGGGTTGGCAGCCAAGCCACCATCCTCCTCCATTTCCGAGAAATAGAGGGCACCGTTGAGGCCGCAAGGAAGCTGAGAGACATCGACGTCGAAGGTGAACTCTTGGTTGAGGAGTTTGAACATCTCGTAGTGAGACTCGTCTTTCATGAGATAGACACGAGAACCGACGTTCTTGCTGGAGCCGGAGCTGGTGACAAACTTGAGGGTGAGAGCGCTGCCACTGGTGGTGATACCGTAAGTGCCGGAGTAGTCGGCACCTTCGAGAGCGCAGTTGGCAGCACAGGCCACCCCATCGGTACAGATGCTGGTGTCGAAAGCATTGCCGGTGTAGCAGTTAGTGTAGCCGCTGGTGGTGTGGAGCCAGCGCCAGTTGGCGTCGAGGCTGACAGTGCCGGAAGAGACATTCGTGCAACCACCGGACTTGGTGCACTTCTGCCAGGGGAGGGAGGGGTGAGTCTCGGCCGTGAGGGTACCAGCCTGCTGACCGAAAGCAACAGCCGCGAAGGAGAGGGCTAGGAGAGCGACCTTGGGGAACATTTTACAAGAGGTGTAGATGTTTTTGGGTATCAGACGGACTGATGTAGTTTCTGGCTTTCATCGTCTATCTTTTATACTGCGAATCCAGGTCTGCGCGGAAAATTACCGGCGTCGCGAACAAGACCCTCCAGCATACGAGGAGACTATGGGCTGTTGTTGTAAGGCTTGACAATGTTTAGTGAGGATTGGCGGCTCTTCGGATCGAAGATCCACGGACTTCACTGTCGCAGCGAACGGCCTCGTTGATAACCGATCAAGGGAACGATCACTTTTGGCTTGTAAAATCCACAGCATGTGACGACGAAGAAAATGGCAGAGGATCGAGCCAAGCCTGGCCGTAATTGGGCCGGACCATCAGAGGTACTAGTTGAAGTCGCGGTATGTGCTGTTGTTTTTGTCGATCCGTCACCCGTGATAAAGATGATATGATGCCGGATTCTGATTTTGAATCACCGTAAGTCCGACAAAAATCTAAGGAATTCCATGTCGGAGAAACAACGGGGACAATTAATTACCACCGGAAGCGTAGTCGTTTCTTTTTGACAGAATAATACCAATCAGTGTGTAATTACAACATTTCAAAAGGCTTGACACCCAGACGTACAAATTACAACACGTTACTTTTTAGCCGGGGTGGAGGGTATTTTTCCGCTATGCAGTTCCGGAGAAATAACAGTTGGGAGCGGAGAAATCCCACCGCATCCGTAGCCGCTTGAAATCCAAGCCATTGCCAAGGGTACTACCTCAGGTCGAGCATGCAAAGTTGGAACTGGTAGAAACTGTGGATTGTGGGAGGACCCCGGATTATCCCTATATATGTTACATACTTTGAAGGACACGATCCTGGATTTTCCGGCCGTCAGGCCGGGCGAAAATGTAAGGCGTAGGACCGCGCCTGGATGAGGGCCGGATCCCTGCAACATCGGCTTCCTCAAGGCCGGATCCAGTACCTCATATGTAGTGGCACATGGCGCAATGGTATCAGAAGGTAGTAGCACCTAAGACTCGTGTCGTGCGTCATGATGTTCGAATCCCAATATAATACACATATTTTTTTCACCTTGTTAGGAGCGGTTAGGAGTGTTCCATGTAAAAAGTGGGATCAAAAAAGTGCCGCCGTCGGACCTGTGGCAGTTTCTCGCTCACTCAATGTCTTCAGTTTTGAATCTCGATGCCAGTATCGACACTAGCATGCAAGCCTTCGTTTCTGAGGAGTGGATTGGCATTGGAAAAGAGTATCATTCACAACTACCTGGATATGTACAGCATGCCAAAAATCTGGCAACCGCTATCCCCCCCGAATTCCAGTCATGCTTCCCTTCCAATGACCTCCCTGTCCTTCATTTCGTCGCACTTCGACTCCCGCATGAATCATCGATGATTGCCACTGTCAAGGCTGAAAAATTGTGCTCGGACCAGGGATACCCAACTTGCAACACCAGATCAGCCGCTTAGTATGCACCAGAAGCTCATCCGTGAGTTCCACAGCATCTTGAAAGAGGAACAGTTTGACACTGCGGCTGGAGCTGATCGGCGAAATCGATGGACTGGCAACCCAGGTTATACTCCTGTGGGCCCGCCAAGCAATGGGAATGCTGGAAACGCAGCTGCAGTCGCATCAACTCGTGCTCTTGAGGTGAGCGGAGTTGTGTGTCATCCGCGGTGTGGCTGACACTGTTTATTAGGTTGCATCCCAACGTGCTCAAGTATTTCGGAAGCATAGTGCCCCACAGCTGCACTTGCTTTCGTCTGGTGCTGTTACACTCAATCGTCCACTCAATGTCGGGGACTACGCATTCGTTTTTCTTAATAATGGAATCTACGTTGCAAGAGGTATTCGTTTATTGGATTGACCTTGAATGGCTACTGATCTATCAATTTGATAGTCCTGTTCTTCTATGCAAAACTGACTGGAAAGCATTCGCCCCATGCCCTTGTCACATCATCACCGGGCCCGACGAACATTTCTTCTTTGTCAAAGATTGCACTGCAAGTTTTCCAGCACACACGTGGCTTGCAATTCTCACCTACCACAGCAGCAACGGCTGTTTTCAATATCTCTCACTTCACATTCCTTCCACCGCACAATTTTCTGACTCTCTTGGGGTCACAACCAAACAGTGTTACTACCTCCGGACTTTCCCTCTGTCCTCAGGATTTCGCCGTTTTTGATATATTCCAACGTCATATTAGTAACATTAGATCTGCAATAGAGGAGTTGTCAAGGAGGTCATCAACTAGGAGGTAGCTCGTTGTATATGGCACACTCTAACGTACGCGAAGGGCTCAGGCGACCCCATGGGGGCTCGTTTTTAATTTTGACTGATTTTTCTCGATTTTTTTCGGATTTTTAAGGCCGGATCCGCTAAAATCCGGACACATTTTCGGAAACCGGCCAGAGGCCGGATTTTTTCCGGACAAGAAACCCAAAATCGTGTATGGACAGAAAACCCGAAAATCCCAAAATTAGGGATGTAACATTTATCGGGATAATCCAGGGTCCTATTGTGGGCCTCGCGGGTGTAGAGTGGAATGAAGCGAGGAGAAAAAAATAAGCTAGACGTCCGCGAGAGATGTCGAGTCCGAAGCCCCATATGTAAATCTCTTTGATGAGACAAGAATAGCATTGAAGGCATGCTTCGCAGAGTGGAAGCGACACAAAATGGTTTTTGACTCGATCTTGTGACGCCAGGTGAAATAATCAGAATAGCAGTTCATTTGAAGTGCTCGATAAAAACGGAACCGCGAGATAGGCTTCGACCTATATTGAATGTTGAAGAAGAGCATTGATCCTGCTAAACTCCAGCAAAGAGTAAGTACCCAATATAGACATAGGACAAGACTACAGTAAGTTCCCCTCTCTTTCCGGTTTACATCGGAATCGGCCCAGGAGCGATAGGCATGGACCCGTTGCCCATGGGCATACCCTGGGGTGGTAATCCCACGGCCCCTCCCAATGCACACTCACAGATCACTTGGGCCCTGCGTACGACCGTCTATAATGCCTGGAGTCAACACGAATATTCGGAAGAATGCATCACAAAGATTTAGGACGTACCTGTATGTTGTCCCCAATCTGACCATTCGGTTGCTTCACTCCCTGGCTAATCTTGACCAACCCCGGAAAAATGGTCGCCCCGACCCTGTCGAGTTCTCCACGTTCGCTCTTCAAGCACCTCTTTACGAGCTCGATTTGCCTCGGATAAAGTGTGCTCCCCAACTCTGGGACAAATGCACGATAGAAAGCATCTCCCGAGCTTGAGCCGGAGCCATGCAACATTCGAGAGAATGCGTAGGCAGAATCGATGATGGAGATTCCACCCGAGACGGGCAGTGCCCCGTGGAGGACTTGCATGAGTTCTGGGATATGCTCGTGAAGAATGGCCGATGTCATTTCGGGTGTGCAAGAGTCTACTGCGGCCGAAAATGTTTGCCGCCGCCAGACACTAGCAACCGTTGGGTCACCTGTGTACGCGGTGGTAACAATCATAAATCCCATTGCAACCCCCCGCCAATGGAGAGCAGGGACAATATCAACCGCGCGAATGGTGAATTGGGTCCGAAAATTGAAAGTGCACACATGAACGTGGTTTTTTAGGCGGAATATTAGGGTCAAAGATAAGAAAGAACTTACGAGCGAAGATATGTTCGTGGATCCGCGTGAGTTGGACGTTCGCCTCGCTGGAATTCGTCACGATAAGGCAATTGATGATTCCTTCTGATATCGTCTCCGCCATTGCATGACGGAGGTAAGCCTGGATCTGCATGGGCGTGCCCTCGACATGGTCAATCTCCAAACCAGCGGAAGACGCGACGTCGGACAAAATCGCGGCACAGATATCACGAAGTGGAGCAGGAGGAGTGCGGATAATATCCGCTGCCCAGCGATTGATCAGTTTGTCGAGTTGCGAAGCGGCACTCTAGTAGGACATAGAGTATAGACCCGTAAGCATTCGTCATAAAGATCAGGAGGGATTGATCACATCCGAGACATACTTTAATCGAGAAGTCATCGATAGTATTCCCTCCTGGGCCTTGTACCTGCAATCCGGTCCCTCCTTCGAGTAGAGCAATACGTGCTCGAAGTTGAGCAACTTGTCGTTCTTGCTCCTCAAGTTGCAACCTCTGTTGCTCGACTTTCTCGTGGGCAATGCGCTAACCGTCATGTATCCTCAATTAGCCTCAATAACCTTGAATACTTGTTGGGACTTACGAAGTTCTGTAACGCATAGCGGTATTGGTCACCAGAAACTACATCCTGGCCTTGGACGATCGTCTGCGACGAAGACGAGTCAGGTGCCTGATTTTGATACACGCTATTCGGTTGCGCTGTTTGCTGATAGACTGTTTGCTGATACACTGAGTTTGGCCTATAAGACATAGCGACACGGAGGGCCTAATCGTTGACTGGTGGGATGTGGGGAAAGGGGGTTGTTACGAAGGACACGTTGAAGAAGGGCACCGTTTGATGTATTCATGGCATCCAGCGCTTTAACAACCCGCTGAGATTGCTATCTACACCAGGCAGTGCATGTGGTCGGTTTTGATTTCGAACGGAGTGCCTGACAGGTACGGCATTCCTTTGGCCATTCAGCCTATGCTTGCGCTTTTTAAGAATGGATAGCGGGGTGGGTCAATTGTTGGAGGGTGCAAGAGGAGTAATAAGGTTAAATTGGCACCCAGCTTCATCTTGCCTCGTCATCTTAGTTCTAGATTGCATCATAATCAACAATTCTGACACCGCGATGTTAGCAAGGAGGTTACAGAGCAAAGTGCCTTAGGGGGACAGTCGAGAGCATATACAAGAGGCTAGAAAGTGACCAGGAACATTGGAATACAATGGATGTCTATTTCACAACCAATCCACCAAAGCCAAGATCGCCAGGGCTTTCCGCCAGCCGATCAGTATCGTTGAATGGATCTCTCACACTACCGGTCTTAGCGCGCCACAGTTGTGTATACAGCGCCTTCACCTTCTGAAGCTCAGCCTCCAGAGCAGCAGTTTTGCTAGCCAGAGCGAGGAAAGTGGCATTTTGTGCTTGCAGAGTCGCGGCGATACCTACAGTGTATAAGTAGGTGCCAATGAACATAAAAGGGCACGGGTTGCGTACTCTGAGGTGTTTGCACTTGGTTAGCTGATGAGGAAAGTCTCCGTTCAATTTGCTGCGAAAAGAGTTGGTTATATGACAACGTTGGAAGATATTAGGACCGAGTACCTCAATCGTTGACTTGTACCAAGCCAATCGTTCGACCATTTGCTGGGTGACACGTTGGAAAAATCTGCCGTGGGGTCAGAAAATACTCAGATACCAAAAAATACAACGCACTCTAATGGGAAACCAGCATGATCCTTGAGGTATGTTGTCCCGCTTTGAGGGTTGCGGAATGCATCGATAATGCGAGTTGCAACGATAGTATCTTGCATGGCTTGATCGACTTTCGCTTTCAAATCTTCCGTATGCCGGAGATCATTGCGAATGACGTTTGAAGCATTAAGAAGGTCCTGACGCGAGTGATTTTCTAAGCACTTGATGAAAACCAGATAGAGCACACAATTATACCTTCTGCATTTGCTTGATCATTTCCTGTCCTTTCGTGGGTTCTTCACCGAGTTTCCGTTGATGTAGATCCTTACTAATCTGAACGCGGCCTTGAATGTGGGTACTAAACGCAAAAAAGTTCATAAAACGGAAACGACGAGAAGGCAAAATACGTACTCGATGCTTTCCAGGAGTTGTTTGATATTATCAGGCAGATCGTTGAATTTCGTAGACTTCGTGAAAGGGAGTTGCCCAGCATTTTGTGCTTGTTGGGCTGGTTGTGTGGATTGACCGAACGTCGATTGACCGAGGCTGCATGAGATGAATCGAATGATCAGGGCAAGTAAATGCAGAATGATAAAAACCACAACGTACCCAGTCCCGGGCTTTCCAAAGAACGAGTTTGTCCCAAACGCACTTGTCGACTGGCCAGGTTGTGCGGTAGTCGAACCAAATAACGAAGATGGTTGTTGCTGGTTCGTATTTCCAAATAAACTCGACGTCCCGGTATTCGATCCCGTGTTGCCAAACAACGAAGTAGCGCCACCCTGCTGTTGATTCGCTGTGTTCGTATTTCCAAACAATGAAGTCCCACCCGTCTGATTCGATGTCCCCGTGTTCCCGAATAATGACGTCCCTCCAGTCTGCTGATTCCCTGTGTTTGGGTTTCCGAACAGCGACGAACCACCCTGCGGTTGATTCGTGCTTCCAAACAGCGATGTCGTACCCGTCTGCTGGTTCGTGGGGTTCGTGTTTCCAAACAACGACGTAGTACCTGTTTGCGTAGCGGGCTGCTGTGTTGTTGATCCAAAAGCACCTCCCCCAGTCGCGGGCTGTTGCTGTGTGTTTGTACTTCCGAATATGCCTCCTCCAGCCGGAGGTTGTGACGTTGATGCGTTTCCAAAGATACCACCCCCAGTGGCAGGCTGTTGTTGAGTCGTGTTGCTGCCGAATGCGTTGGTCGTAGGTTGATTCGTCGTGCTACTGCCGAATAAGCTGCTACCACTAGCGGCAGGCTGCTGCTGCTGCTGTTGGGTTTGTTGACCAAATATGTTGGTACCTGAAGGTTGGTTTTGAGTAGTAGTTCCTAGTGGAGGTGCGTTGGATAGCGCATTGCCTTGGGGGTTGGTTTGGGAGGTCTGGTTTCCAAAGATCGAGGAAGCGGGTTTGCCGCCAAACAGAGGATTTGTGTTCCCAAATAATCTTCAGGTTATTCTCTTTAGTTTATCTGGGGATACAGCGGATTGGTTACTTACGACATTGCTGGACGCGAAAAGAGGACTTAGACCAGTATAAGCAGCAAATCTGGAGGACTTGACGCGACTGGACACGTGACTACACACCAAATCCGGCAGGTCTACATTTCCGGGTCCCGACTACTTATGTCCTCCCTACTTTCTTTATCTCTTTCCTCGCCCGCGGACAGTCCCCGAAAAAAAAAACTGGTTCTACAGGCTGAGTGGTGGAGTTAATTACAGGATGAAATAGAGAGGGGCGTTGATTCATCGTGGCATTCCCTGGTGGTCATACATAAGGATCGTCCACAAACAATAATCAAGTCCGAGCCAGGCCCGTCGGTGGCGGCCATTGTCCAATGACTTTAGGCACTGCGAGGCGTAACTCGCCAGACAAGGCACGACATAACATATACCTGGTTGTTTTTGACATCGACCAGCTCTGCTGTGTGTTCCGTACTGAGTTATTTTCAACCTTCGCTACTTCGGATTCGCCGACTTTTCAACTCCGGAAGGAGACTGTGCTATGATTGGATCATATTCAAGTGAGGCCACCATGTGTGTGCTTGCCTCAGTGCCTGAATCAACCGCTTGATTTCTGAGTGTTTGAATACGACTTATTCGTATTGCTTCACCGTTGCCTGACGAAAGACGTCTGGTATGGAACTTTTAATGAGATACATTAAACTGTCCGTGCAATTGATAGATGACAGACAAAAGTGTTCATTTGTGCAGGGAAAAGGGTTACCTACAGAAGTTCACAGTCTCAGGTGAGCCAAGGAGTTTTCCGCATTATGTCAGAAGAAATATTCGGCCGCCCGCAGGAGATGGGCATTACGTTTCATCCCGCCCGAGCAGAGGGGGACGAGTTTTCCAAAGCAATTCGTGGATTAGTTTGCTTGTCTCAAGAAAGCTTAGGCAGCATAGATGGGTGAGCAACGAGAGCTGGATTGCAAGTGATCAAGAGAGCAATGATGCATAAGTATTTATTTGCGGGGTGTTTATTTGGAGAGATGATGATATCAGAATTGTTCGCGAAGCGGTGTCCGTCCTACTTAAGCGCACCCCATCCATCCATTCTCCCATTTCGCCCACCACCCGGATATCTCTACACTGCACCTGCTAGAATTACTCGTGAGTTCCTTGGTACCCGCCAATCTCGTGCTCCACTAGATCAGCCAACTTACGACTCTAGACCGCTTCCGTTGCCCAGTTTTCTACTTCCACTACCGAACAGTTCCTAGAATCGCCAATCAGGGTAGACGCCAAGTCCTGCCTTTTAGACATTTTTGGTTGAGCTCATCACAACCGACGACGAGCGCGAAGATAAGACAGGCACGTGGAACAAGGATCGGGCCGTTGGGCGCGTAATAGATCGCTTGCCACCCCATACAGACCACATCCGGACAAATAACTCTCCTTTACTCCATATCCTACCCTTTGTCATCGTACCACTTCCTACATTACTTGCCCTAATACTTCCAAGTCCATCGTATATTCAATGGCTCCTGTGGTTACCCACCCCGCCACCGTTACCTTCATTGACGACCATGGACGTCCCGCCAACGTGGATGCTGCTACGTATTATGGTGGAGATGAGACTCACTCTCGTTCAAGGACTTACAGTCATGTAGGTATTCATCCCTCATGTTATCCACGCCTCATTGACACCTCAGTTGCTGTCCCGCAGTCATACCTTCATGGATACAACCCCCGACGGATGCCAGTATTCCAGGAGTCCACACATGCGCGGTCTCGACGTATGTCGCACGACGAAAAGAGTGTCACTACCCCTAGACGTTTCCTCATCGATGTCGAAGAGACCATCCGCGTCATCCTCGAGCAAGAGGATACCGACGGCGACTTCCAAATCAGCGTCACTGACGCGGGTCCCAAGTTGATGCCTCTTGGTACTGCAACTAGCAATGGTTTCAAAACGTTTGACATCCGTGTATGTATATATTTTTAGTTATATACCCAAGGAGAGGATTACTGACATGCATTAATTCCATGGGGTAGGGAACATACATGTTGTCCAACCTCTTACAGGAACTCGCCCTCGCACGCGATCACAACAGGAAGCGTATCATTCTAGATGAAGCCCGATTGACAGAAAACCCGGTCGATCGTTTGTCACGAATGATTAGGCACTCTTTCTGGCACTCTTTGACGCGACGTATTGATGGTGATGGCCTGGAAATTATTACCGCTGACCCCAAGAACAGGACCGGCCGAGTACAACCCCGCATCTATGTTCCTTATGGCGAACCAGCCATGGCCGAATACTATAGAAAGGTTGCTAAGGAGAAGCCCCATATGAACCTCGATGTCCAGGTTTTGCCCGAGAAGCCTGATGATCCCGTCTTTGTCAAGAGCTTGAATAACAAGCCTGGTCTCCTCGCCCTTGCAATGAACGAGGTGGATGATGGACATGGCGGAAAGACCTTAAAGGGTATCCCGTTCATCGTCCCCGGAGCACGTTTCAATGAGGTAAGTATCTCATCGTTGTGATTGGATGTGGGGCATTGCCATACTTATTTTACTCGTTGTAGCTCTACAACTGGGACTCGTACTTCATTGCTCTTGGGTTACTCGTCGATGGTCAGGTGAACATGGCGAAGGGTATGGTGGAACACTTCATCTTCGAGATCAAACATTATGGAAAAATCTTGAACGGAAGTCGGAGCTACTACCTGTGCCGCACCCAGCCTCCTTTCCTTACGGATATGGCACTCCAGATCTACAATCAGCTTGACCGTTCGGACATGGAGGAGAACCGGGCATGGCTTAAACGCGCTATTCAAGCTGCCATCAAGGAGTACCACACAATTTGGATGGCCGAGCCCCGGATGGACCCTAAGACTGGTCTGTCAAGGTATCGCCCCGATGGTCTCGGCATTCCGCCCGAGACCGAGGCGACGCATTTCACTCACATTCTCGAGCCGTACGCTGCGAAACATGGCATCTCAGTGCTGGAGTTCAGCGAGAAGTACAATAATGGGGTTATCAAGGAGCCCGAACTAGACGAGTATTTCCTTCACGATCGCGCGGTCCGCGAGTCTGGTCATGATACCACTTATCGATTCGAGAAGCGTTGTGCCAATTTGGCAACGATCGATTTGCAGTCGCTCCTCTACAAGTACGAGATTGATATTGGGACGGCGATCCGCGAAGTGTTTGATGATGAGTTGGAACTTGAAGAGGACTTCCCTCTGGCGCCGTTCCCACCGAGTCCCAAGGTCTATGCCAACCCTCACCGGGAGCGCTCGAAGAGCCGCATGCAGACCAGCGACGAATGGTTCGAGAGGGCGGAGTTCAGGCGTCAGCAGATTGACAAGTATTTGTGGAATGAGGGCAAGGCGCTGTACTTTGACTATGACACAGTCAAGGAGCAGCAGATTTTGTATGAGTCCGTCACGTCGTTCTGGCCGCTTTGGGCAGGTTGTGCAAGCGAGGAGCAGTGCTGGCAGCTTGTGTAAGTGATCCGATTTTGTCCTTACCTTTCGTTTGCCTGACCGATGTGTCTATTGGTCTGTTTACAGCACGCAATCACTCAAGAAGTTCGAGGTAATTGGTGGCGTTGTTTCCGGTACGGAGGAATCTCGTGGCAAGATTTCGCTTGACAGGCCAAACCGGCAGTGGGACTACCCGTACGTGAATATTCATTATGGTGTGGATGATATGCTGACTGTTACTTTCAGATATGCATGGTACGATGATGCAATACCGTAGTAATTGGCGCATACTGACAGTATAGCTAGGCCTCCCCACCAGATTATGATCTGGGTTGGCCTTGAGCGCTATGGTTATCTTGAAGAGGCCCAGCGTTTAGCATACCGTTTCCTTTACATGATGACCACTGCCTTTGTCGACTTCAATGGTGTTGTCCCAGAAAAGGTTGGTACTTATATCACATGTACCTGAGTAATGATTGATGTATTCTCTAGTTTGACGCGGTTAAACTCTCACACCTCGTTGACGCCGAGTACGGGAACCAAGGTGTCGACTTCAAGATGGTACCCCGTGAAGGCTTCGGTTGGATGAATTGTACGTCGTCATTTATTCGCTAGAGAAGCCATTTGCTAATTTTGGGGAATATA
The DNA here is from genome assembly GCA_018524945.1 of Podaxis sp. C-F-92630. Lineage (NCBI taxonomy): Eukaryota > Fungi > Basidiomycota > Agaricomycetes > Agaricales > Agaricaceae > Podaxis > Podaxis sp. C-F-92630. The sequence goes on from JAEUWS010000983.1 coordinate 69,256, forward strand.
GCCGCGTACCAAGTTGGTTTGACGTTCTTAACGAGCCACATGCGGCGCGCTGTTGCAGCTTGCACGAGCCCCGAGGTGTTCTTTGGTGCAAATGTCAGTGGACTTGCTGCGGGATCATCTGCTGTAGCGGACAACCTTGCGCCGACTGACCCCCTCAGCTTGGCTATGGAGAACTTGGATATCAACCCCCCTGCTGCTTGAGGCGCTGAGCAACGAGGTTCATTATAACACAGACCCTTTCCTCTATTCTACAATGATAGACAGATCCTAATTCGTATGTTAATCACGATGTGCGATGAATTGATCACATAGAATTATAAATGTGTGACGTCAGAATTTGTGATATGTTTGTTGATCCAGGCTTTGTTTCCCTGACCGTTGTATTATGCCTCATGCTCCCTCTTACGCTGACGAGCTTTCTCGTCCCGTTCCTCAACTTCTGGCCACATAGACACTCTGCTCCACAACGTCAGCATCAATCTAACCCGCTCCGCTTCGAACTGCGCCACCTTCACGCGGTATCACCGAACGCAAGTGTTGTGTTCTCGGATGTATCTCCGGCGCAGCTGAAGGCCCTCGGAGCAGATGAGGACGCTTCATACACGATACAACAAACTGTGCCTCTGACAACTTACAAACCCCCATCATTCAATGCGTTGATCGATGCTCGGAAATCGAAATGGGACTCGCTGAAGCAGAGCGCAGCTATAGATTGGAAGGAAGAAGTTGTTGTTGGCCCGGACGTAGAGAGTCGTAAGACGTTGCTAGTGCTTGCGAAGATGACAAATAATGCGTATCTGAACCCCGGAGAGAAGGGGTGGTATGAGCTGGGTGAAAACTGGACTACGGTGAGTTCTTGTTTGCTTTCTCAGCTATCCTTGCCTGATTGCTTACGCGTATTCGATGTTCGTCCTAGTCTTATCCCTTTGGTTGGGAACCAGACGCTGACGGCTTTCGGGGACACGTTTTCGCGACGGAGGACGACTCTACCGTCATTGTCTCTATTAAGGGCACTTCCGCAGGCGTGTTCGGTGGGGGTGGACCCACTGCGAAAAAGGATAAACTAAATGATAACTTATTGTTCTCCTGTTGTTGTGCGAGAGTGGACTGGACGTGGAGTACGGTGTGCGGGTGTTATCGCGGTGGGTACAAGTGTGATTTGGACTGCCTAGAAGCGTCATTGGTGGATGAAAGCTTGTTTTATCCTATTGGAACGGTGAGTTTATGCTTCCATTTCCTCGCTTCGTGTTTTCGATTAACGGGAACTTTGTGGGACAGAACCTGTATAACAATTTAACATATATGTAGTCAGTAAAGCTCCGTACCGCTTGTCGCGCTCCCAAGTTCTGACTCTTCTTGATTGATACAAATATAGTCCAGATTCGAATATCTGGATAATTGGCCACTCACTCGGTGGCGCCCTAGCTAGCTTGCTAGGGGTCACGTTCGGTGCTCCAGTAGTGACGTTCGAATCTCCAGGCGAAAGGATGGCCTCACAAAGGTTACATCTGCCTTCGCCAGTACGTTGCTTCTATTCTATATGTGACATGCCGACATTCCACTGACATTATGACGATATGGGATTATAGCCCTCAATGCATCATGTTACGCATGTGTACCATACTGCAGATCCAATAGCAATGGGAACGTGTAATGGAATCTTGTCCTCGTGCGCGCTGGGTGGATATGCTATGGAGTCGAGGTACCCCAGATCTCACGCTATAGTGCTCCATCCTGCTGTCTCACGTCTTTCGTTGTAGGTGTCACCTGGGAAAGACCATTGTCTATGATACAGTATCCAACCTGTCATGGTCTGTCGACGTACGAAAGCATGGGATAGTTACTGTAATCGAAAACATTCTAGGAGAGCCGTGGCCGCCAAGTGTAGAGCTGGGGAGGGAAGTGCCGGAAGCTGTCCCTCAAGAGGACTGTGTTGTGAGTGGATCATCATATCTTCCATCCATGTCCGAGGGCCTGGTGCTGATCAGTATCATGTTATGTAGGAATGCTACAGCTGGGAGTTTGGTGATTTTCCGAAGAGTGGGCGTTGAGGGTACTAGGTCGTATCATCTGACTTGCCTGATTAGCATTTTGGATATACTTCGTTCTTCGGGTTTCTCTATTTCCTCCATTGCATGGTAGACCTTGTAGACTCCCCCACGACTCCGCACCACCATCCCACCTTCCTGTTGCTATTTGAGTTCATTCATCAAATAACGCCTCGTATGCCGATCACAAGACATGTTGTGATTAGGTTGGCACGCACATCCTGAACGCGTCGGGTTCCTCTCACCCCATTTTTACAAGTGTTACACATCATATCATCCCCTGAGATCTTCCCCGTTCACCGATGCTGATCCCTGTCACCTTCAACCCACCTTCATCTCAATCCACACGAACTATACCAAAACTCCCAGCAGCGCTTGCCAAGATATCACATGATGAAGTCGTCCTCATCGAGCTTCAAGGCGCGCTCGAGGTAGAAGTGACACAGCCTACAGACAAGAACGGTAAACTCGTAGGCAAGTTGACGATAGATGAGAATGGTTCGGTGAGTCAACCTTCGGACCACAATTACTGCGGGGAGGGGACTGAGTTGTTCCGAGTGTACAACCGAGGCATCTAGCCTCGACTCGCTCGAGACACTCGATTGTTATTGCCTGGGTCCCTTTGTTTCATTTCTATTCCTGCTACCTCTGCTCTTGTTTTATGCCGAGGTTGACCGGATTAATTGACTGGCGTGTGTTTGAATGTCGTGCGACCATTTACACAGGAAAAACCAACACTTCTGATCGGTCACCACCTTCTCGAGGGCAAAATCGCTCCGCTAACAAAACCATTGGCGATTCTTACCCGCATTACAGCCGATGCCAGTTCAACGGTCACAACCACCTCTTCTCCCTCTTCCGTATCGGATTCCTCCAATGTCTGCAGGAGCCGCGGAGACGAGAATAGTAATCTGAATGCAATGGAATGTGACAACGATGACGATGGTGATGATAGGGTTCAACAATCATCCGCAACACCTGGCCAACAAATACAGTGGGAAGCGGTGGGGATTGTGAAGCGTAAAATAGTCTTTGGGAATCGACCCATGCCGATTGTTGGTCGTCCATCGAAGGCTACTTAGGATCATCAGACAGTCTATTTGTTGATGGTCATAAATACTTTTTCTTGCATATCTACTGTACAGATGACTGATTTACATACATAAAACCATACAAGGACGGAGAGGCCTTAACAAGAAAAAGAGTAAGAGTACTGGATCGCACAATGACGAGTCCAATCACAAGAACCCACAAGCGACTGAAGTAATGAATCATCTCGAGATAAGAAAGACAAGGTTTAAAAAAAGCAAAAGCTACTCAAGACAAATGTGACCAAGAATCATTCCGCCTACGCAAGCGCAAGCGATCTTTATCAAATGACGTACGGAAAACATCCGAAGGTAGAATGAAACGTGGGGTGTATGCGCAATGTCCCACCGTCGAGTACGGCGAGAACGAGCCAGTGATATCCCAAAACAAGTGTTTTGCAAGCCGGGTGGCTGGTGAAGGAAGCCCCACTAGAAGATTCTCGAATCAAATTGCAGAAATTAGGGGAAGTCCAAAACCGCTTGCGGGTATCGAGTGTCGAGTACCGAATATACGGAGGATTATAGGGGAGTTGAGGTACGCAGGGTAATGAACGGCGTCTGACGGTGGGCAGTTGCGGGGAAGGAGTGGAGGAAGCTATCAATTAGAAGCCATCAAAGTGACCCTTGAGTATTCTTTCGCCCATAGGTGATGGGGCGCGCCGGGGGCGTCCACTATCAGTGCTGATGGTTGCTGAGCGGCGGGGTTTGTTGGAAAACGGGGGGTTGCGAGGGGTGGTATTAACAGCTGTATTAGGCGGTGGGCTGGGAGGCGTTCTGGAGTTAGCGGGATCGTAGGTCTGATAGTGTGAAGCATACAAGTCAATTTCTGTCAATAAGAACACGGACTTGGTGGTACCCACCTTAGTAATAGGATTACTCAGAGAGAGTCTTCGAAGAAGACCAGTGCCACGCTCGAGATGTGGTTCGGGTAGGGTGTTACTTTTAGGCTCTGTGAAACGACTCGCCACCTGCGCGCTTGCACGACGCATATGCACGGCAGCGGGGATCTCCCTCTCGACATCTTCGTCCTCTGTATGATTGAATGAGCACTCGTTGTTACGGAATTAAGACTATGAAACCAACCTTCGACGACAGGGGTCGTTCCCGGGAACTTGCGTCTCAAAGGGAACGTGGTTGCCTTGGTAGGGGACGACATGAAATAGGAGAAGATGGGAGAAGAGGTGGGAGAGGGAATAGAAGTGCGAATGGAGTTGGATCCAAGTGAGCCCGAGATGGGCGTGGGCAAGTCATAACCCGAGCTCGCTGAGCCAGACGACGCCGAGGAGACAGAACGTGCCCGGCTACGCGCCTGATTGATTGGGATGGGATCGGAGTGTTTGACGTCGTCAACAGGTCTTGGGGAGGTTGTGTTGCTGGACATGACGGAGTACAAAGCAAAGAGGATAGAAGGGAGATAAAAGGTGGGAGGGAAGAGAGCAAGGGGTCGTAGCGCTTATATATTGGTTGTGGAGTTTAATTGCAATCTCAATCAGTCTTGGCACGTGCCCCAACGGCGGACACTAAACATATCAACGGCCCTTTGCAATTCAGTTCTCTCCCCAGCCACCACAACACCCTGCTCTCGATCTCACAACTACTCCCCTATTTCTGCCCAAAACTAGCCCCTCCCTGACCTAGTTCCAGACACCTCCAGCCCTCATTCTCCTCACCAAGCCTCTTCTCGACTTCCTCCCTCTTCGGCGCTCCGAAATGGTTGATTGTCGCTATAGATGACATACGCAAATATGCAAGATGTCCTCATTGTGACACGGCGCAGCGCACTACCAGTTCTCCGTTCCCAGATCTCGATGTGTTCTCTTTGCCTTACTCAGTCTTCCCTCCACAGCACGTGACCTCCGTCCCTCGGGTACCCCGCATCTCAGGGTCTTCTAGACTCCGTCTTTGGCTACTCGTTACCACATCAAGAAGCACTCTCTTCCCTACGGGTATAATCTTTCCAAATTTGGTCCAAGATTACACATCTTCGCCAAAATTCAGATCGAAGCATCTTTCTTTTCCCCTCGTTATAATACAATTCGTCACCGAGTATTTTCGAAATCAGCATTCTACCCCTTATCCTTCGATCATTCAAGGCCCACATTACGATCGTAGATGAAGCCTGAGGTCCAAAATCGACGTACAGAGAATAAAAGTCTCTGCCCTAGGAGCCATCAATCAGATCTCTTCTCTTGTATGTCAAAGAAGTGAGACATCACGACTACAATGGAACGGCAAGATCCTTCATCTGCATGGCGCCACGGCATCCCTTCTACCCAAAAGGCGTCGACGAGATTAGCAACCTCGTCTCCCATGACCTCTGCACCCCGTCTCCAATCAGGAAGATCTTTCCAGAAGATGAACATATACTAAATATGTACCACCCTCACACTCCTGAGGGTGCCACCAGCCGTCTAAATCGAACACAAACAAACCTGACACTACAATGCAGACTGCAGCCGTTTGAATTACGTGGCTGGATACCTGTTGACATGTGTTATCAGAATGGCCATCCGTTTCGACTCACTGAGACTTCGCGAGGACTTTAAGCGGCTTATTCAACCGTCCCAGTATTTCTTGCACATCCTATGGCGAAGCTCTTCTGAAAAATGGTCGCGCCTCGTGCCACATGATAGAATATGTTCAGACTTCTATTTTCTCGTCCGCGGAGGATTCCGAGGATGCCAAGAACTGCCTATCTGTCTGGAAAGCAGAACAGCGAGGACTAGAACGAGCTCTAGTCGTACGGGATCATCCCTCTGTGCATTCAGAACGCTGTTCCGAACTCTCGCCTGAACGCACTAGCTATCTTATCGCATTAATTAGCTGATTCCAGGGAACAATACGTTATTACCACTAACCTCTGTAAATCCATACATGGGTCCAGTCAGCATCAAAACGTCAGGAAGGAGGAAGTGCCACAGCGCATTTGTTTCCACCATATCTTTACCCAATCTTCTTGACGGCCGCACAAGCCACATACCCATTCATTCTCTGCCGGTAGAACCTTCCCGGAAAAGGGTGCCGTCTTGGATTAGTGATCATCAATCTTCTATGAGTTAGCAGCAATTCTTCCTAGGAATAGAAATACCAAAGTCATTTTTGTTTAAGAATAACCAAACACTCATCTCCCCCGACCCTGGGAGAGATAACAAGAATGTCGACCCCCCATTTCTGACCCATTTTTGGCCCCCATATTTTGATGGTTGCTCCCGGTGCTTTGCAGGGATATGAGAATCCTTCGTCACTGAACAAATTAATCCAGCGTGCGATTGGCTCTGGAGCGTTTGATGTCATACAAACACCATGCCGACGCAAACGTAGATATGGCTACAGAGGATAAAGCTTCAATGATGCATTGTCCTTCTGACCATGCGTCAAAGGGCGCAAATGAACTCACCACCCAGGATATGATCGTCACGGGTGCTCCCCTGCTTAGATCCAACTGCCACTAACCGAAATCGACTAGGATTTCCACCGGAAACTTGCCTCAGTTCGACGGCGAAACCTCTTTACAGCAAGTCCCAAGAACGCGAACATCGGAAATAACCTTGTCTTTCCCGTTTTTCGTATGCATACTTTGGGGTTCCAGGGAAGGAACCTTACAGTCGAAAGGGGAACTCCCGGAGGCGATGTGAATGAATATAGAGCGTGCCTGTAGATGTGAATCCTAAACGGGATGTACACATGGTCTTGCCGTTCAATGGGATGACTCACTCCTCCATGTCTGGATAGTTAGACCTGTATTTGGCTCCAAATTTGCTTCGTTTGATACTAGGTCCGATTCTGGGGAGATTCGAATGGTAAGCAAGCCAATGAATGCTGTAGAATCAGGGAAAGGCAATGCACTGTTCGGGCAAAGTTTCTTGCAGGCACTGAACTGTATCTGATATATCAACATTTGTGACTATTGGCGCATAAAATTAGAACGCAGGGTACTCACTCGAAAACCACGGGCCCGAATTCCGGTGTGGGCGTCAAGGAATGTTTTCTTGGTTGCCGTAAATTCCAACCTCAGAAGTCCATTATATGTGTTCGGAACAGACCAAATTCACCAGGCCAGACCCCTGAAAAACCATAATTTTTCATATTAGCCAAGGCTCACGAGCCAAGATCGACCGAAATTCGCTCCGAAGCCTCTAAAGATAGGCTAAAGATGAATTATGTGACAAACCTCATATGACAACGAGGAAGCTAAAGTTAACAGCAACCGTTGATCCACACAGGTGGAACGCCAACTCCATCACCTCCGCGTCAAATACGAGAGCCAGCGTAGTGGTAAGTCTGCTTGTACAGACCATGCAACCGCTCCAAAGATGACTACACACAGAAGAGAGGCGTTAATTCACAGCCGATTTAGGGTTGAACGGTCAGGATAAACAACCTCGACAAGACCCCATCATGGCACTAGTTTCCAGGGTTGGAGCTTGAGAATCGCCCGGTGGCTTTAAAGGAGAAAGCGTTGGGGTATAAATGGCTGTGAGAACATAGATTGTCACTACGCAGGGTAGATGATAGATAACGTAGAGCCACATTATGGGCACGTGCGCAAGCTTATGTCGAGGACGGGTGTCTTTGACAGCGACTGAAGCTGCTATCAAACGCTATCTCTGCAAGAGGCCATAATGTCATCCGGGTATAACAGTAATTTTGTTTGATCGTAGGAGGTGAGCACACCTAAGAATATCCTCGTAAGATCTTGCGTATAGCGTACGGCGCGCAAGAAGAGTTTCCCTAAGTCCGTGCAGGAAAGAAGAAGCACGCCCGGCATCATATGACAAGAAGACTCCGATTTGGGTGATATAGCGTAGATAGAACATCGTCCTCTCTTGCAGAAGGTGCCCGTCTTCTGGGGTCAAGTACAATGGGAGGAGACTGAGAAAGGAGCGACACGGAGAGCTGGCTGAGTAAACATTCGCAACGACCACCGAGGAGGTTTGGAGCCTAAGGCCCGAAGGGTAGCACACGTCCAAAGTAGAGACCCGTGCTCAAACGGGGTTCAACGGGAAGCAAACGGGGGATTCAGAGGTTCACTCCATAAGCGCCGGTACGTGTATATGCCGTACGGTGTCAGATACAAATGCATCAGCACCGAGCCGCGCACGGCCATTGGAGGCTAGAAAGGGGAAAGGATGAGTTGGATGAAGAAAAGTGATTTGAACAAATGCGACCGCAATTCAAGGGAGGCACACAGGCACCACTCAGAACGTGACCCTCATCACGAGACTGTCTTACCTTCCCGACCGCCTTCCTCCAGAATCTTCAATCAGTCCTAACAAGTTGAGTGCTCTCAGTTCTTCAGAGTCAACCCCCGACCGTTTAAATATTCACCGATCGCACAGCGAGCTAAAGGACCCTCTGTTAGAATATATGCTACCACGTGCCACGAACATATGGAATGTCGCCTCGCGACTACATAGAATGCAGGACAAAGGTAGGCAGAGTGTAAATAAGTTGGCAAATTACATGTAAATTACTTGAGGTAACCCCACACCCTATTCGGCGAGGTACATGCTATCGTGATTTCCGAATCTCACACGACCTTAAGCGCCTGAGCCCGAGATTTCGCACCTTTGCTGTGAACCGCCACCATGACTAGCGAGATTCTACAAGGCGCTCATGATTTTGTCTTCAATAACCCACAATTAAATGCCATTAATCTGACGATTAACTCTCCGGTCCATAAGACAAAAGGTGCGGTAGATTGCGCTGATCTACGGAGTCTGTTGCTAATGTGAACAAGGCAAGGGCCTAAAACTGCTCCTCAAGGAATCCATGCCAGATGCTTTTTATGATTCCTCTGCTCGCGACCCACCGCCTAGATGCCATCCCAGCACTCGCAAGAGTTTTATCGACGAGATCACCAGCTGGGGACTAGGTGCCGTTCACCACACCCAACGCATGTTGTGGATGCGTGGGCCTGCTGGTGCCGGAAAATCGGCTGTGGCCCAGTCATGCACCGAGCGCCTAGCTAAACAAAACAAGCTAGGAGCGGCGCTCTTCTTTTCCCACCACAACGAAAGGCACGATTCGCTCAAACTGTTCACCTCACTTTCCTACCAAATCGGTACTATTTTCCGTGCATACGGTGAAATCCTTGATCGGGATATACTAAACGACCCAAATCTCCTCAAGAAGTCACGAAACCAGCAGTTTCATGATTTCTTTGTCAAACCTCTGCAAGAGATTCGAGAACGAGGAGAAGCTGTGGAGGAGAGGGTGATCATCATTGACGGACTTGATGAATGCGAAGGAATTGACGCTCAATGTGATATAATCGAAATAATTGCGGCGTCTGTTCAGAATGGGACTACACCATTTCGCTGGGCCTTCTTCAGCCGTCCCGAGCCCCATATCACGGCGTCCTTTGAGTCAGACCACATACTCCCGTTCACCTTTAAAATCGAGCTGCCGGTGTCTCGGGAGATCGATCACGAGATCTTCTGCTACCTTGCAGATGAATTCAAGAAAATACGGGAACGGAACAAACTGCCGGCATCGTGGCCATCCGAAGGAGACATTGAAACCCTTGTCATACTCTCTGCGGGTCTGTTCATCTATGCAGCGACAGTTATTCGTTTTGTTGGGGAACGGGATTCGCTTGGTCCGGATGACCAGTTATGTGCTGTTCTTGCACTTGCCACATCTGCCAAAGGAAAAACGAGCTCGAGCCGTCCCTTGGCGTCACTCGATCTATTCTACACCCTCATTATGCAGCGTGTTCCCTCGAAACACCTTCCAGTAATCCTGAAAATGTTACTGTTCAGGAGTTGTGACCATCGGGACCTCACCCCTGAGGAGCATGCTAATGCCCTTGGTTTTTCCGAGGCGCAGGTGCTAACTGCCTTTAGTTCTCTTCAATCCGTGCTAGAATTGAGACTTGGCTTTTTTTCGTTCATATTTTTCTACCATGCATCATTCCTAGACTTCATACAAGACCCAGAGCGGTCCAAGGAGTTCTGTGTCTGGTCTAGTTGCCTGGATATCACTCGAAGGGAACTATTGGATCGCTTGAACAATGTGCATTCTCAGAGTATGGGTATGTGTAGGCTTGGCACTGGATCAATCTGTCTGATAGCGTTCTTAGATTGTTCAGGAGGGTCGATTCGCGTTGACATTACGTGGCCTCATCAGCACATGAATAATGAAAAAGAGGCGTACCGAAACTTGCTTAGTCACTTTTTTCTACTCCTCTTATCTAGGCGCCCCCTGGAATCCTCGACAGCTTCGGCTCTAGTTGACTTCCAATTTGGAATGATCCCTCACCTGCTGAACCGCTGGGTTTGGCCTCGTCATCACTTTTCTCCCATGACACTGAGAGGAAATGTAAGTCCATACACCCCCGTACCCTTAGTTAGTCTTATTGACGCCATAAGTACAGATTCCTACTGAATTTCGTGACAAAATTGTCCGGTTTGGTGACAGTCTGTGGCTCAAGTTGTGGAGGCAGTCACCTGCAGGCTCAAGTCGATTGTACGTTCTTGGATATGGGAAGAATAAAGTTATATGCTGGGAATCTTCCTCGATTGGATGGGCACTTGCTCCATACCCTTATATATGGAAGATCTTATTCAAACGCTAACGTTAGAGCCGGATCCATGATAGTGACTGCACATGATATTTAGTCTACATTACCCCTAATATACATCTACTGGAATGCGGAGCACACGCGCATGCCAGAGCTGACGTGATGTGGAACCAGAGAGTCAGTGACGAGCTGGAGTTAGAGCACCTTGTTGGTGAGCCGTACAGGTGGCAGTCACTATTCAAGTACATCAACGATACAAACAGATTCAGGGAGTGCTGGGGAAGACTAGACGAGGAATGGAACCATGAGGAAGATAAGAAGAGGAGGAAAGGAAAGAGGAAGAGGAGGAAGAGAAGGAAAGCCAGAGTCCAAAGCCAAGCATAATCCCCCCCCACCTCCATCTCATTCTTATCATCTTCCATTTCCATATTCATACGACGTATCATATTTGCATTCATTTGTACCATATAAACCTTCAAGGACTGCTTAGATAGATCCCTTAGTACACCGTAGAGTTAGTCTATCGATCCTTAGGGATACTAATAGCGTCGCCACAAGCGACACAGTAGATATAGTCTTGATCCAAAGTAGTGGTGGGGACAGTAGGACCAGTCGAACTTAGTTAGCGATAGTGCAAACGGACCCGAAGGTCTTACATAGTTAATAAAAAACCATAAAATGTAGGGAAAAAAAGGTAATCTACATTACTGTACTTTGCTCGTCCCTCTCTTCCCTGCACCTCAGTATGCCGCCACCCCGACAAGTCCCTTCAACCCCGCTTTTACCGGACCCAACCAATTAACCACGTCTTAAATCCACCCGCTCCGCGAAATAGGCGTTGGTCTAATTAGTATCCACTTGCCATGTGCCACTAACTAATTAGAGTATCTATATACCCTACTAGAACCAGATCCCAATCACTGCCGCATGGTTATAAACGCTGACAGCTATATGGTACTAGAAGCCATTCTAGGTACCGAGGCTTGGTGCCTTCAGAAGGACTTTGGCCTTGTCTAACGCCAACGTCAAATCCCGTCCTTTTCCTTGCCGAGCCCCTATCCCTGGTGTCCGCTAGTCATGAGTGAATATTGATTTGATATATATTCCTGGAACCATGACCAACAAAGTTAGTGGGTGAATTATCTGTTGTATTTACGATGCTGGTCCCAGGCACCATGTCATACACGACTATCCCAATAACAAAGGAGCAGACAGTTTGAGGAGGGTATAGAGTTGTAGGAACACAAATGGATCAAGGGGTCGAAAGGAGCATGCCTTTGAGCGAAGTATACATTCGGAGGAGGGGGGCCGCACTACGTATTGCATAAACCAAGAAATAGGGGGAAAATAACCGAGTAAAGACTGACAGGGTATGCGAGCCTGTAAACCAGGCTAAGAACTAAGTGAACGATGTGGAATAGACGGTCATAAGGAGGGGATCGCAAACAAGGACATGAAAAATAAAAGAGTGTTGAGAGGAGTGATTTGTTCCAAAAAGCCCAGGAGAGAACCATGAAAATAGGATACAGAGAAATGCAAATAGAGGGATAAAACGCCTTTAATTACTGACCAAAGATTCTGGGATATCGCGGCGATGGAAACCCGTCTCGATGCCTTTCATCCCAAAAACGCCAACTCCGTCATCCTCCTAACCTCATCGTCCTTAATCGCATTCATCTCCATGAGGATACTTCCTCGACTATGCAGTGTCGGACCGACTGGTCTTCTTCTGGGTGCACTTAACCCTACATCCGACTCCCCATTGACACCAGTCCCGACACCAGGAGTCGAATTAAATTGACTTGGCAGCCTCGGCGATGATGGCAGACAGGAGGCATCAAACGTCTTCGCACGGCCGCTCGTGCTCGACGGCGCAAGGGACGAGGCATCATACGTAGACTTGGGCCTCGTGAAAGTCGACGCGACTCTCTTCAGGTTCCCAAATGACGCCGAAACCGAAAGTCTCTTGGATCCTCCTGGCGCGGGAGGTTCCAGTGACTGACCCCTCTTAAAAGGGTTGAACGACTTCCTTTTATCTCGCTTCCCGGGATCAGTGAAACCTCTGCCTCGTCTTTGCGGAGCCGGAGTCTCAGGTACTGCAAGCGTGGCCGAATGCCCTTCCGAAACCGGAGACAGGGGTAGTGGGATTTCCTCTGGGATCACCTCATGCTCGGTCACCAAGGCCTCTTCCACGGGACTCTCCACGATCATAGGAATGTCGCGTTTGTGTTCTGGTGTCTTGACTCTCAATGTGTTATTTTTGCCTTTCGGACCACTAACGTAACCTGTACCAGGGACGGCGCTCATCGACTCTGCCGTATTCACGGATATCGTTGTCGCTGTCCTGGAACAGGTGTCCAGCGATGGCGTCATCAGGGAAGATGCTGATTCGGAGATGGAAGGCATTTGGGTGAGCGATTCTGAGCGCCTATGTTGGGCAGAGGTGGCGAGGGAGGAAGAGGAAGGGGATTCACCAAGGGAATTTACATGGGCCGGAGGCGTTAACGAGATGACGGGATTCGTAGGGAGTGACACAGACGATGAGGACTTGCGAGATCCAGAACGGTTGTGCCCACTACAACTTGACGAAGAGTCAATATCAGTATGTCGCGTGAGATGGAATGACGAGGGTGGATGACCCGTCGCCGAGGAGATAGAAGATTTCCGACCAGCAGGTTTTGAAGGCGTTGGTGGAGGTGTGGGTAAGGGGGAAGAAGGGAGAGGTACGGAGGCTGGGTCGATTGGACTATGTTCAGCTGATACAGAGGATCGGTGAGAGGGTGTCTTCCATGCTGAGTCCTTTGCCGGAACTGGTGGTGGGGCTACATCGTCGTTGGGTAATGGTGAAGGCAAGGGAGAGTGGACTTCTGCTACAGTTTCGAGCTCTAATGCTTGAACGAATTCAGCTGATCTCGGAGATGCAGCACCGAAGCGGAAAGTTTTCATGCGTTCTCGCTCTTCGGTTTTTGCAGAGTCCACAGAATCCACAGGCTTATTTTTGGCTTCCCATTCCCGCTTGATGAGATCAGCAGCTGAAGGTTCAATAACACTATCAGGAGGCTTGTGATCGGAAGGGACGATGGGGATGTAACGGTCCTGCTCAGCCTCCTGCCGGCTCAAGTCTTTGGGTGGCTTGAGAGGAGGAAGCAGCCCACGCTCGCGCAGCGCTGCCTCGCGATTCTGCTTTGCCTGAAGACTTGTATTGGCCGGCGGAGGCGGAGGTGATGTCGGTGATACGGGAGAGTGAGACCGGAACGTCGTGCTAATTACACGCAAGATTGTCCGGGATTTGGAACGCGGACGTTGGAGAGAATGCTTGCTAGAGAACCAGTACCACATTAGAGGAGGGAGGGACAATGGGCAAAGGCGAGGTACCTGACTGGGTCTGCGCTGTCTGGCTTTTGGTTGGCTGTTGACTTGTTTGGCACACCACTTGATCAAGGCAGACAGACATGAGACAGGACGCCTGATGTACGAGGCTGGCCACACACCTGTTACCGGCAGTCCCCACCTCATTAGTATTGATGATGGCTATGTCCGTTGGCGTAGTCGCGAGCTTGAGCTTAGATCCGGAAGGAGCGGGAGGATTACCAGATGCGAGGAAGCGGGTGGGGCTGATCAAGTCAAGAAAAGACTTGCGTGACTTCATGGAGCTGGCTTCCAAAGAGGGACGAGATGGAGGAGGAAGGGGAGAGAACGAACGAGGTGTCGAGCTTTCCTCTGGAAAATGGGGGAGGGGGCGGAGAGTAGTTGCCATTTGATGGATGTCCAAGGGCAAGGAGGTCAAGGATAAATGATGGAGAGAGAGAGCATGTGTTGGCTGAGAAAACGGGCTCTGGAAGATGCGATCTCTGCCCCCTTCAGGTCACCTGAAATAGTCCTATAGAGTTTCGGGGAACTACAGCGCCACTGGCGTCAACTAGTCCCTAGCAGTTATTCCGTTGCTGGCCACCAACTGCAAAGCGCTGAGCAGAGAGAAATGATGCGGGAAAAGGAGTTGCATGGTCTTATGGAGCTTATGAAGTCTCTCCCAGTCGCCCCAATGGGTATGAAACAATCACAGTGCTGGGGCGTGGGAAGAGCCGGCTTGTCCAATTGACCACCCTGTAATGTGGGGTATCTCCGGTTGGATTTCATCTCAGATTTGCTTTGTCGAAGCGTCCGCTAGGCGGTACTCATGAGTCTTGTAGACGGCTGAGCCCTTCTTCCTCACCACAATCAAGACTCATTTGAAGTTTTCCTGTGTTCTTCCTGTGGGGCCTCTCCTCCAGTAGACTCCCCATCGCCAGAGTTCGCTTAGTTCCGCCAAGAAGCACCCTCGCGTGAACACTTCTTCCCGCGCGTTTACGCGAGACTGACCCGCACACTTTCTCGGACACGCCGGTATTGCGCCGGTAACACCGTCACCGTTTGTCAAACAGCGCGTAGCTCGTTTGAGTCTCTATGTATCAATCACCTTTCCTCAGTTCCTGAGGAGTATATGCGGGGCCCTCAAAGTTCATTCTGACAACTCTGAAAATTCGCGAGGGTCTGGAACCTTCCGACCTATCTGATCGTACGTTTTCCATGTCAAGAAATGGAACATCTTCCGGTTTCAGGCCCCGCAGTCAACAATCGCCGTTAAACTCCACCATCAGTCCCTCTCTTCCATGCCCACCAAGCGAGCAAGAGTGTCGCTAGGTGTCGCTTTCGCACTGGAACCAAATTAACCACCAGGGACGCTGGGCGCTTGAATGTTACTCAATTTCGGAACTTGATGCACACACCTGTCCATGTGGGCCAGCCTGGGTCAACCCCCGTTAGCCCCTCGGCCACCGAAAACTTATCATGCGCCCGGGGTGAACTCCCCACGTCACGCACGTACGCATTTCTTTCCGTCTCAATAACCACAATGGCCTCAAGAGATAGTTAATGCTCTTCGGCCAACGCAAACTATTTTGGATGCTGTCTCGTTCACTTTGGCAACCTGGTCGATTCGCCACAAAAGCGTAATGACTCCACCTCTTAGTTCCCGTAATATTGATCCAAAGCCGTCCCTGACAGTATTTATGTTGAAAGACTCCACTTAGATCGACAGACGTTATGACTTGCTCCTGGATCCTGCCTTTGGACTGGACAGTAGCCGACCCGACATCTGACGTGACTACTTGACTAGGTGTATACATGCACCCATCACCGTCGCTGTCGAACAATCAACGCGCAGGTTCTCTCGAGACGACTCTCACACGAAGCAAGTCATCGATGCTATTAATAGTATTCAGGAGTTTGCGCAAAGATGTTACCAAAGAAAATTGAATAGATTCTGCCTTCCGACACACGACCCGGAGATTTATCTCAACATTGATACCTGGATAACTCGCTCGACAACGGACCCTACACAACGATCTGTTTCGAAGTCTCGTTCTATATAGCCTCTCCAAAAAATCGCCTCGTCTCTGCGCGATCGACGACCTAAGCTCCACAGACATTCTTTCATCGAAACCTGAAGCTTCTACAAGCTTTTACCCAGGGCCGCTCCACTTCGTCTTCTCGTACGACAATCACGAAAGAGATGTACGTATCTACGTTGTGGCTCAAGTTGCTGATCATTTTCTCGAAGCCACGTATCAGTATCATATTGGAGCCAGAGATTAAGAAGCACGGGGCGTGCCCTTGCGCGCGGCAACCATGAGGGTTCGTTGGGTGCTCTGCACAATCCATCTAAACCCTACATGCTTTCTGCACACTTCTGGGTCATAATCGTACTCTATTCATTGTCCGATGATGTTGCTGTATTGGATTATTGGAATTGGCGATGCTCCGTGCTGGGTTCCGTTGGCATTTGAATAAAATTGTTGTAAGAATACTGCACCCTACTTCCGTCGTTTAATAAGTACCACAACGCGCTAAGGTGCAAAGAAAGACCCTGACGGTGTCTTTCGGTGAAATGGGCGCCAATAGTGGTAATGATTCGGAGTCTATGATCACATAATAACCACCCAGCCACGTTCTCAATCGTTTTTCCAGATGCCATCATGTCGCTATACCCAACCAAAGCATACCCCATAACAAAAGGTCTCTCGGAATTCGAAATCCTTAAAGCAGCACACAAGTACGCTATCCACCTTCATTTAATCTAAATCCAGGAGGCTGACTTGAGGGTGATTGACTAGATTCCTCCGAGAAGACGACACTCCCAAGGACGACAACGAAAACGAAGTCTCAACCAAAGCCAGTGCGAATGCAAATAAAACATGGGAAGATAAACTAGCGGAAAAGTACTACGAGAACCTCTACCGTGAATTTGCAGTATGTGATTTGAAACATTACAAGTCTGGTAACGTACGTATCTTCCATTCCCCTTGCATCCTTCCTTATTAATTAGTTCCGCCTCGATTAGTTCGCACTCCGCTGGCGCACAGAATCCGAAGTCCTTTCTGGGGCGGGCGAATCCACATGCGGGAACACACGGTGCAAGTACCACTACTCTTCCTCAGAGTCGCTATCCAGGAAAAGGAAGAAGGACCCGCAGCTGACGACATTAGAACTACCGTTTGTGTATGTTGAGCACGGAGAGGCTAAGAGTGCCTTGGTGAAAGTCGTCCTATGCCCAAGGTGTGTGAGAAAGCTGATGTGGAAGAGGAGGAAGGACAAGGAGCGTGCAATGGCTATGGAAGGGAATATTATGGACCAGGCCGATCGTGCACTCGGCGTTGGGGACGGTGTAAGTGAGAGTGAGGATTCGGAGGATGAAGTTGATGAGCTTAGGAAGAAAGGGAAAGGGAAGGAAAGGGAGAGCGAAAGGCCAGAGCCTGGGAATGAAGCTAGGACGGAATCCATAGGCGAGAGAGCAGACAAGGATTCACGAACGCGTTCGACGGGTACGCACGAGGTCGAGGATCGCAATCGGAAGCAACGTCACCGTGACGGCAACTTCAACAACTCAGGCCACGAGGGCAAGTCGAGAAAACGAAGCTCTCGCTCTCGATCACCACGACGGCGACATCATTCACATCCACACCATAATCCCCATTCGTCTTCAAGAAAACGCAGCCGCAGTCGCGACCACGACCGCAGAAACACATAACTAGTATTCTAAAATACCTGTCTATAATATCTAATCGTTTCGCCCTCCGATTCGGGTCGAATAAATAAATGCGCGACTAATTCCTCTTCACATATACGCGTTCTCAACTCCCCCTTCCCGGACCTCAAACAGCCACACCCCGACGCACAGCTCCAAAAAACGCTTTACGCCGGCTATCACTCGTAACTCCCAGCATATTTAATTCCCCATCCATACACGTATGATCCGTTATCCGCCTTGCTGATTCGCAGATCGCGGCGCGACGTTCTTCATTCTTTGTTGCAAGGTAAGTTGACGTGCAGGTCGAAGCTCACAAGGTCGAGGAAGGCGCATTAAAGGCAGGTAGTGGTCCGGGGACGTGACTAGTTGCGTTGCTTTGCGAGTATGTGAGGATGCGGGGCGAGTGGGGAAAGAAGTGACACACCAAGGTCAAACGTTGCTTCTTTAAGGTAGGCGAAATCAATATTGGCTGTTACATCACACTTCCAGGGTGCAAACCATGTCTATTTTTTTTTAAAAAAAAAATCAAATTTTATTGCACTAGACTAGCTAATACAAATGGGCGCGCGATAGCTGCAAACCATGTCTACAATCTTGTTGTCTAAGCCTAAATAAAACCCAGGCCGGAGCTCAAAATCGAGGAAAAAATCACAACATGTTCATCCTCAGCGAATCTCCCCCATCTCCCAGAAAAACTCGGTTTCGGAATAACATTAAGGCTGACTGCCGGGCTGGCCACGCGACTCCATCTAATGCTCTGGCAAACCACGCATGCCATGTTTGGTATGTTTAGCTGAAGCCACCTACTCATAAATCCTTCTCGTCTCTCTGCCCTAACCTGACTTCGTTTCGACGCCCCTTTCCACTCGGTTTTCTACACAATGATCCCGTCGCTTCGCTTCTTACATGGTGAAGATTCGAGTCCTTGGCATATGCTTTGTGTATACTCCCCACTCAGTATGCTCCCTTTGTTTCCCATCTTTTATTTCCGGTTCCATGCGCGCTTTAGTTTCCAAAGGTACAGTGACCTTGTCCAAATACTTACATGCCCTACCCTACAGTATATATGAGTTTATGGCTACATTAAACGAGAAGAATGTAATTAATGAATATCTATCTATTTCCTCCCCTTTCTCCTCATCTCCGTGTTCCTTCTCCACTGTGCCGAAGCCGGCATCAGACTGACGCTGACGTTGTCGCCTCACCACTCGCACTGTTCATCTCACATTCACACCACGATTACCAAAGTTGACTCTCTACATGGCGACCAGGCGGCTCGGAGTCGAAGTCTGATTCATATCCAGACACGGATGACCCCCTAAACACCAATGGTATGACCTTATGGGCGATTTTAAATGTGGCATGGGAGACTCGATGATGTCATAAAAACGTGGGAAGGACAAGCCAGGGAGCGTCGAGACGATTGTTTGGGCTGGAGAGAGAACGCCAATAGACGGAAGGCTATATATAGACTAGGGTTTATTGTGGTGCTGGCGGCGACGATTTTTGGTTTGCAGCGGGGGTGGACGAGGAGGAAGAACGGTCAGCATCGACCGAGACTTTGTGTCATTCTGCCTTGTTCCCGTGTGGATAGGATATCTGCTTGCCTGTAAGAGATAGATGGGTAGCGGGCTGAAGCACTCCTGTGCGACGAGGATAGTGCACTTGGCAGGGGTCGACAGGGTCCTAGCTAGGGAGTGGTGCAAAAGTAACTTAGTCTGATGCTCCAGTGTGATTGGATTTTTTATTTTTGGATTGCGTGGACTCCGGAAAGCCTAACTCATCTGCACGGATTGAAAGGAACAGCAAGACATAGTAGTATATACACATCAACTGAATGGGACCTGACGACCACGGACTGGTCGGGTGTATTTCATGGTGTCCTGCCAGGGGGTCACCGGACAATCAACAACCATGCTTCCAATCAGCAAAGGCGGATATGCAGTTTTGAGGTACACCTCCGAGAAGCAGGGACGAGAATCACACAGGCAAGATCCGGAGGTAAAGGTGCGTCATCCTCATTTAATCACCGGAAGCACCCTAGGAGTTGGTGCTGTGGCCCTGCGATGGGACGATAAAATATGACTGGCTTTGGGCATCTTAACAGAGGTCCACGATTCTTACATCCCTTTCCCCGGCTCTATCTGCCTGAGTCCCAGGGACTCCCTAAAAAGTCATCGTGTGAGTAGAAACTTTCCTTCGTATCTACAATGATGTTGTCAGTAGTGTCGACATTGTCTAACATGAGTTTTGCTCATGCAAGTAGAGATAGAAATCACTGATCTCTTGACTATTATTGTTCTGTTCAATTCCCCGCTAAGCATTTTATTTCACTTTCAGGTGCCAAGATACCCGATTTTTTTAATGTTATCTCTGCAATCTAGAATGCGGCGCCTTCAGAATATTTGGATCACGTGACAAGACATTGGTGGAAGTATTAGTATCGTCATCTTTGAATACGTATACGTACTTGGCTGTCTTCACTTGTCCTCGACTGTAGGTGGTAGACGAATCAATATCGGCCGTTACATCTCATTGTGAAATCGTGTCGTTTGATTGCCTAAGGCACGGGTTGACACAATGCCAACAAAAACAAGCAACTAACCACATGCTCCAAGAGAACCTATCCCGACCTCAATCAAATATCCAACCCATGCCCATGCTCAGATTCTGAGCAACCTCGTGTTCCATGTGGAGATCGAATATCTGAGCGCTGAGCTGGCCGGCGACTCCAACGGTCTCGAATGTTTTGATCAACCACACATACCTTATTCGGTATGTCTAACTGAATGACACAGCCACCGGCACTCGCCAATTCTTCCGAGATCTCTTTCCCCAGCTGACTTGGTTTCGCTTCAATGTTCTTTTCCACTTGACTTTATACCCATTTCGTCGTTCGCTTCATATGCTGGAAATTCGAGCTCTAGGCGTAGGCTTTGTGTATTCTCCCTACTCAGTATTCTCCTTTTGTTTTCTAGTATTTCTTTCCGACTTTCTGTTCGATTTAGTTTCTAAGTGTACACCAATCTCGTCTGAATACTTACTTTCCCTGTTCTACAGCATATATGAGTTCATGGCCGTGGTCGCCCCACCACTCCCACTGTCAGTCTATGCCTTCACGCTACGATCTTCAAAGCCCGACTCTCTAGGTGGCGATCATGCGGCTCGGAGCCGAAGTCTGATTCAGATCAGGACCGTACGGATGAGTCCCAAAACACCAATTGCATGAACTGGTGAGCGATTTCGAATGTCGAGGGAGACCTCGATGGAGATTACGATCGGAAGGTCATAAAAGCATGGATAGGAAAAGCAGAGGAGCGTTGACACGGGTGTTTGGACTGGAGAGCCGACGTGAAGGGGCGGAGGATTATATGTATAGTTTATTGTGGTGGTGGCGGGTACGATTCGGTTTGCGGTATAGGTGGAAAGGGAGGAAGAACCGTCGGTATCGATCGTAGCTCTGTGCCATGCCGCTTCGTTCCCTGGGGTGCATAGGTGTGAGGTAGAAAGGTGTGCAGATAATGCATCTACTTGCCTGTCAGATGGCGAAGGGCAACGGGCAGAAGAACTCATGTGCGACGAGTGTAGCAGACTCGGATGGCTTCGATAGAGTCCTAGCTATGGAATGGTGGAAAGGTAGTTTGATATACCCCTGTGACTAGATTTTTTATTTTTGGGTTGCGTGGACTCCGGGAAGCTTGGCTCATCCGTACGGGGTGAAAGGCTACAAGGACATTCGACGAACACAGCGGCTAACCTAAGTACAACAGAACCTTCTATGAGCTCCAGTAAGTACAGTTAGAAGGGACATTTATCCATAAGATTTTCCCTCCCACGACATCAGTTTCGCCAGCCCTCGACCGCATGATGTGGGTGATGGATTTTCAGGACCGAACCCCTGTGATACACTCGATTCGCCCAGCCGGCAGCGTGATAGTAGCTATGCCCCACTCGGCTAGGCGGAGCGAGCTGTGTGCTCACTCCTTTTACGCGGTGAAGAGGGACACAACGAAGGGGAACACACTTCGCAAAAGACTCCACTCGCTTCTGAACCGATGGCAAAGTCTCCTTGGGGGTCAAAACCGGGTTAGATGTGCTACTGTTATACCCCTAGGTGATATGTAAAAGGCATATACACACTTCGAGCGAAACAGGGCCTGTTCACCGCAGACTGCGCGAATGAATTTTAGGTGTGCGCTAGGGGGTAACCAATCGACAATTGCGCTTTTGATCGGCAAGGCAGACATGCCGTACTGAGGTGCCATGTCCAAGAAGTGAGGAATTGGGGTAAATATATCGGAAGTGTTCCGAGAAACAATGTGAGTCACCGTCATCTGGGGATAGTCAGAAGTGGCCTAAGAGTCGGTACCGTGGCCCTACGATGATGGAGTGATGATGACTGGCTTCGGGCGTCTTCGTAGGGGTATAAAATCTTTGCATTTCTGTCGCTGGCTCTGTACATTTGTTCCATCTACTTGAGCCCAAAGCACCTTCTAAAAGGCCGTCGTGTGAGTAGAAACTTTCCTTTCTATCCACAATGACGAACACAGTAGTGTCGACATCGTCAAACATGAGCTTTGCTCATGAAAGATGAGACAAAAATCACTCTGATATCTTTGTCTTTTATTCTTCTATTCGAGCACTTACTGATCCTCTCAGATTTCTTCTAGGCAACGATACACGATTTTTTAATGTTATCTTTGGAATCTAGAATACGGTGCCTTCAGAGTATTTGGTGTCACGTGACATTACATTTGTGGAACATCATCGTCTTTGATCATGTAACGTAAATAAGAAACTGCATTAGTGCAGCTGCTACGCACTTCTGGCTTACGGAGTATCACTGATCAGCTGGGTCCTCAAAGAGTCATCGTCGTCCAGAAAAAGGATGAAGGGACTACCGTCGAAGACGTTGCAACGCTGACAGTACGTTAGTGGAAATCGTGTTAAGTATGTCTGGGGTGCGTGAGAAAGTTAATGTGGAAGGGAGGGGGGAGGGACAAATTCATGGAAGCACGCAATTGCAATGGAGGATGGATTTATGAAGCTGGACCATCGTGTACTCCGTGGTGCGGGCGCCAGTTGTGATGGTGGTGTGAGTGAGGTTGGGGATCCCGAGGTTGAGGTTGAGCAAGTTAGGAGGAAGGGGAAACGGAATGATTGATGAAACTAAGAGATGGAAAACTAACAAAGTAGACAGATTCATCGAAACATTCGATAGGTACAAACGAGATCAAGGATCGCCGTAGGAAGCAACGTCCACTGTGACGACCATGACTTCGACAGCGTAGAACATGTGGCAAACATTCACCGCCGTTATTCATCTTCAAGAAAACCCAGCGGCAGTCGCAACTACGACCGCAGCAGTGCATAACTGATATTCTAAAATATCAGTATATAGACTATAAACACTTCACCCTCCAACTCGAGCCCAAGCAAAATAAACACCCGACTACTTCCTCCCCTTCACATGCACACAATCCTCCACCCTCTTCGGTTCCCAAACCTCAAATGGCCACACCTCGGCCCCAACTGAACCCTCATGCCGACTGACACTCGTGACTCCCAACACCTTATACTCCTCACCCATACCTGTACGATCCGTTATTCGTTTTGCGGAATCGCGGATTGCGGTACTACGTTCTTCAGTCTTTGCTGCGCGGGCGAGGGTTTCGACACGTAGATCAATACCCATACGTTCGAGGAAGATACGTTGGGAGATTGGACCGTGAGGTGTCACTAGTTATGTTGTTTTGTGAGTATGTAAGTTTAAATGTAAGGGGAAGGAGGAGACGTACCGAGGTCGGACATTGCTTCTTTGAGGTAGGCGAAATCGACGTTGGCCGTCAAATCACACTCTCCGGGGCTGTGGAACACGTCAACAATCTTATGTTGCTTGAATGCCTGGGCAAAACATCCCCTTAAGTTCAATCGGAAAGAAAAGCTCAAACAACCACACCCACCCTGAACGAATCTCCATAAACTTTATCCCCGCCATAATCAATTATCAACCCACACCCGCCTACAGCCGAATTTGAATTTGGAGCAACCTCGTGTTTCCTCGTACCGCGGTTATGGTTCAGACCTAAACTCTCTAGTTGACGGTCATGTGGTGTGGAGGCCAAGTCGGATTCGGATCCGGATGCTGGTGTTCCAGACACTAACTGCGCGAGTTGACGCGCGATTTTGAACGAGGCGGGGGATACTTCAATGAAAGACCCGGTGGGGAGGTTGTGGAAGCGTGGAGAGGAGAGACCGAGGAGGGTTGAAGCGGCTGTCGGGGCTGGGGAGAGGACGCGACGGAGGCGGGGGATTATATGCGAGTTGGCGTTGGCGTTGGTTGTAGTGGTTTGGGTCGAAGTGGAGGTGATGGGTGAGGAGGAGCGGTCGGTGTCGATCATGACTTCGTGCCATCCTGTTTCTTTTTTCTGGTGCGGGCAGATATGAGGATAGGGGGATGTGTGGGAGGAATTATCTACTTGCCTGCAGGAGGTGGATGGGTAACGCGTCAAAGAACTCGTGTGCGACAAGCATGGTATATTCAGATGGATCTGGTGGAATGTCGGCTATGGAGTGGTGGAAATGGAGGTTGATGTTGCGTTTTGAGTGGAGTTTTTGTTCTTGGATTGCACGGAGTGCTTGGCTTGTTTCTACGAGGTGAACGTTTATGGGGTCACTCGATGGACGCAACTGCGAAACAACCTAAATACGAAAAAAGGTTGTCTAAGTTTGGGTAGGTTCAGTAAGAATGGGATACTGGGATACATACTCGAAGGATATCATCCATAAGGGTTCCCCTCCCAGGTCCTAGTTCCACGAGCCTTATGTTGGATGGACTTCCAGCATTCGCCCATTGCGACAGTAGCCATACCCCAATCAGCTAGCAACAGGGCACTGAATGCTCATTCCTTCTACACCGCGGAAGGGATGCGGTGGGGAGGAACATACCTCTCCAAAGACCTGGCTGATTTCTGGACTGGTAATGAAGTCTCCTTGGGAACCAAATACGGGGTTAGACGCGTTCATATAATATCCATGTGTAGGATGTGAAAGACATAGTTGCATATACGTCGCAAGTGAAATGGGACCCGTCGACTGTACATTGGTTGGATGAAATTCATGGCATGAACGCGAAGTGGACTGACTTTGATGTTGTCGACGATTATTTTTTCGACGGGTGTCGGCGAGTACGTGGTATTGGACTGCCACCTCCGAGAAGCAAGGAAGCGAGGTATACAACCGACATGCCGAGAACAGAGGCGAGTGATAGACATCATCCTCGTTCAAGTTGAGAGTCAGAGGAAGCAGGAGAGTCGGTACCGTCGTATGACGAAATGACAAAATCTGACTGGCTTGGGCGCCCCTTAGCTAAGCTATATATTTATTTTATTTCTTATCGAGTTCCCCTAATCACCTCCTCAGTGTCTTGCCAGTCAAACAGATACCCGTACCATAATGGCTACTCGTGCGTAGCCATTGCTATTGCCCAGCGTATTCGTGTCTGACGATGCCACAGGCATCCAATTCGAAAACAGCAGCGATATCGGCGTCTTTTCTAAATTGACAAACAGTTACTGTCTTTGCGCCATCCAAGGCAGCACAAATTTCTATTCGGCTTTTGAGGCCGAGCTGGGAGATGTCATTCCCATTGTACACACAAGTATTGGTGGCACACGTATCATCGGACGCTTAACAGCGGGTATGCACCCCTTCTCTTCCCATCCCGCTCCGCGATCTCATCGGCAAAAAATAAAACATGTAGGAAACCGACATGGGCTGCTTGTTCCCTCTACAACCACGGATCAAGAGCTCCAACATCTGAGAAACTCGCTACCAGACGCCGTTGCGATCCAACGTGTCGAAGAGCGGCTGTCGGCGTTGGGAAACGTCATCGCGTGTAATGATTATGTTGCTCTCGTTCACCCCGACGTTGATCGGGAGACGGAGGAAATCATTGCGGATGTGTTGAAGGTCGAGGTGTTCCGACAGACAATTGCGGACAATGTGCTTGTAGGAAGCTATTGTGCGATTACGAATCAGGGTGGTTTAGTGCACCCCAAGACAAGTATACAGGACCAGGACGAGCTGAGTAGTCTGCTCCAGGTGCCATTGGTGGTATGTTTATGATTTGTTTTTCCTGTTTGATTGTTTCGCTAACTCTTCTCTTTCAAGGCCGGGACAGTGAACCGTGGTTCGGATGTTATTGGTGCCGGTCTAGTGGTGAATGATTGGTGTGCTTTTACTGGTCTCGAGACTACAGCGACCGAGATCAGTGTGATCGAAGCAACGTTCAGTGAGTCTTTGACGTGCGTCGTGTTTTCGATCGTTCATTGACCAAAATTGCAGAGCTACAAGGACAAAGTTCGAGTGCAGTAATTGGGGAGATGCGGGATTCATTGATTGATAACTGGGCATAATCGTGTTATTCGTTCAGAGTTAATCTATTCTGCGTGTTCCTGACACGAGGGCCACATTACCGGATATGGACATCCCATTTTGTCACCCAACATAATCGTTTCAACAAAGACCCTGCAAAAGATCGCCATGATAACTGATGCTCCCCACCGCGGCCGTTGCAGCGCGGGCAGTCTCGGTCGGCGCTGGGGCTCAGGCCACTGCCTCATCATCGTGCGGCGTCGGGAGTGATAACCGTCGGGCGAGATCCAGAGATGGCAGTCTGGCAAGAAAGCAAGGGAAGCAAGGCCGGGCGAGAATGAAGCAAGAGAACTCAAAACACGTGTGGCTGTCCGTCAGCCTCATGTCCTGCTTCTCAAATATGCCCCCATCCTCACAACACCATCCCCTCCTTATCCCCCTGCACGCGCACTCTGCGTGTTTCAATCTTTATACTCTTGAAAAACTCACCCTCGTCGCCAAGATAGCTTCCCTATCTCACCAGGCATCCAGGTAAATGTCTGCGACGGCCGTCCAGAACGCTCCCGCCGACTCAAGTCCTCCTCGCGTCAGGCGCAAACCCGCCCCGAGTGTTGTCTACCCTCAGCAGTCCCCGGCCCCATCGCACATCTCCCAGTCCCCGTCCCAGACCCAGCTTCACCAACCACATCCCCAACAAACTACTCAACCGTTCCAAAAGCTCAGCTTCTCTGAAAGGTACCCCGAACCTGATCCCACAGACCCATTTGCACCTCTCTGGGTTTTACGCAACCGAACCTCTAGTGCATTGCAACGCGACGCGCTACCAGCTACTGGGCCTCTGTTACAGAGGGATCCTTCTACCGACGAGTTTGGTGTCATTTCGAGACACGCTGATCGCCGCCGCTCGATATCCTACCTCCAAACAATCCCTGCTGCGTCAACGCGTAACGTTTCAGATGCTGCCCAGCCTGCTTATGCTTCCGATCATGGCCATGGGACCCCTGTGAGAACTCAACGCCGCGCGTACAGCATCGACAATGGTGCTGGTCATAATACTGGCAGTAACATTACACCAGCCGTGAGGCGACTATCCATCAGGCCCACCCCGCTTTCCCAGGTTACTGCGCTCGTTCCGTCTGTTTCCAGGGGGTCTATCAGTCCTGACGCGCCAAAACCCCCGCATATACGCATCGTTCAGCAGCCGTCGTCTATGGAGAATGATGGCAATGGTAGCGGCACGGAGAGCGATTCGACGCGAGTTGGGAATTCTGGTACTGACCTGGAAATGACACCACGACCTGCGGCGCAGCGGCAACACCGTGAGCACCAGGAACAGGAGCAGAGGCCTAGGGCAGGCTCGGCCAACAAGCTTACACGCTTTCTCAAGACACGTAAAGCTAGCCATTCGGACTCCAACTCGCATGATGTCCGCGCATCGATTGCAGACATCAATCGAATTCGCAAAGCATCCATTTCTCCTCCCGTGTACTCTACTGTGGTATGGGCAGGCCAAGGGCAGGACTTTTTACCCATCGACAACCACCCCTTGCAGCGGACTGCTATCTCTATTGTAGCTTCTCGGACTGATACTGTTCCATCTCCAATACAAGAAACCCCAGACTCAGCGCACACGACGCAGGGCTCCCTGCCGGTTGTAGCTCCAGTGCCCATTCGCCACCTCCCTTCGCCCTCACCTGAACCAGTTCCCCTTCCTGTCCCTGACCAGGCTCCATTAAGCAACGGCACACCACTACCACCTCACGCACTCACCTCTCGACCCTCCCAAACCTCTCACACCGCCCATACCGATGAAACACACTCTTCGTTCTCATTTGTTCACGTTCCTTCTGCATTTTCTTCTCCCTCCCTTGCACAGTTGACACCTGAGTATGTGCGTCAAGCGCAGGCACAAGGCACACTTTCTCGATCGGCAACTGCACCACTCCTTGAACATGAACCCGGACCAGGTGTAGGCGCAACGATCGCCTCTCCAGCAACCATGAAAATCAAACGCAGCACATCTCGGTCTACATCCAAACTCCCTCTTCCTCACCCTTCTCCTGTCAACTCCGGGTCCCTGTCGTCATCATCACCTCTCAGTTCCAACTATATCACCTCCCAATCCGATTCGATGCAAGCCCGGGTCGTAGGTGAATGGGACCTTCCAGCCTTCTCAGCATTAACCAAAGCCGCCTCGCTCCCCATCATCGCTGAATCCGGCGTCCGAATCAACTTTGGTGCCTTGTTTGCGCACCAACGAGTTGTCGTGGTGTTCATCCGACATTTTTGGTGCCCTCTGTGCCAGGATTACATGTCCTCCGTCGCCTCTTGTACCCGACACATTCCGGAACTCCTGGGTTCCTCGGGGAACGAGGAGATGAATGAAAAGGCTGTGGATAGGGACGAAGAAGGAGACGGAGAGATGAAGGGAGGTTCGGTCAAAGTGGTTGTGATCAGTAATGGGTCGTACACTATGATCGGGAAGTACAAGCAGATTTTCGGTGCAGTCTCGTTGGAGGTGTATACCGACCCGAGCTTGGCTGTGTATGCTGCGTTGGGAATGGGGAAGGATCCTGCGAGTTTGCCTGATCATGGACACGGGCATGGGAGATCGAAGGGTGGTGGGCAGGCGCACTTAAATGCCGAGGTTCTCGCTGGTGCTAGCGGAGACGGCGGGAAGGGAGATAAGGCCGTGGTGCGCGGGAGGAGACATACAGATGGTGGGTATGTCAAGCATGGATTGATGAGTGGGATCGCAATGGTATTTGTGAGAGCTTTGAAAGTTGGGATGCCGGTATGGGAGAAGGGAGGCGACTTGAACCAGTTGGGTGGGGAGTTTGTGTTTGGGCCTGGGTGCGTTCTTCATTCTGGTATCTGCTCTGAGCGTGGTCGTTAACTTGATTTGTTGTAGTTTGGTGTGCACATATGCACATAGAATGCAAAGTACCAAGGGTCATGCCCCTTTTGAAGACGTCCTCCGCGCAGCCGGTGTTATTGTCCCCCCACCTCGTCCCCTTCGCTCGCCCAAAGATCAGAGGGATAAAGAGCAAGACAAGAAGCCGAACTCGTTGCGCAAGTCTCGCCCTTCCAATGCCTCTAAATCATCAAAAACGCGAGTGAAAGCTCAGACAATTGACTTTGTTCCTGTCCCCGTCCCTGCCCTACCATCCTCTACCCCAGCACCCTCAGCCAAGGCGTCACCATCCCAATCGTCAACGACACCAGAACGCAAGAGGTCGCATAGGAGGCGCCGGAGCGTTTTGCGATCTTCGACTAGTGGTGTTAGCCCCACTGTGACAGCAAGCGTTAGCGTTAGCGCAAAAGTCATCCGTCCGCAAGTGAAGGTGTCGGTGCAATCGGAAAAGGAGGAGGATAAAGATGTTCTTGTGCATACAACCGCTTCCGCGAACGCGGACATCATTACCTCAGTCCCTGCAACAACACCGACGACTGACACGGCTGAGAAACGGGCAGAAGCGACCACCCCAATGACAGTTACGACCCCGACGAAACAAGACGATCCCGCTATTGACCCCGAAATAAAATGGATGGAAGAGCGACACCGTAGCCTTCAGAAAATAAAGGAACGAAAAAACGCGAGGCGTGGTCTGAGTCTAGTCGACGAGCGACAAGCTACCGCGTCCATGACCATGTCCCTATCTCACTCCCATTCACGTTCTCCTTCCAATTCATTATCCCCTTTATCGTCATTACCACCGTCCCCATCACAGGCGCTCGCGTCACAAACCCGTCAACGGCAACGATCAGGAGCAGGATCAGAGGTGGAAAGGACACACTCTCGTCGGCGCCATGGTAGTAGTGGTAGCGGGCTGGGAAGAGGAAGCGGCGAGGAGCTTATCGACCCTGGTGTTCAATCTGATACGGGTGTGGTGATGCATATGCGAAAGGAGATGAGTCGTAGTGGGAGGAGTTTGAAGAGGGATGATGATGATATTGTGCTCCTTGGGAGGGAGGCGAGGATGACTAGGGTTAATCTTAGTCGGGATTACCTTGTTCGACGAGAACGAGAGAGGGAGAAGGAGAGGGAGTTGCTCGCTGCTGCTGGTGTGCCGGTGCAGGTCGAGGATGATGCTGAAACTGTGTCTGATAAGACGTTGGTGCATCAGTGATGTGCCTCTATGATGTTCACAGCCCTCCTATTGCCCTACTCTCCTGGACCTACTATTCGCATGACGTACTCTCCGGTTTTTTTTTTCTCGTCACTATACATATTTATTCAGCTCTTCGATGACTCTTGTGCAGGTGCCGAGTCCTTCCGTTGTTCCCTTTGTCTTGCGACAAATGTATGGATTTTCGGGTATTTGAGGTATAACATAGAACTATATTGTATGTATCGATGTGTATGGTCTGTACTTGTACTTGTACTAGCATTTGGTCAAAAAAAGTCGCAACATGTTCGTCAATCATCGAATTGACCAACCATATCCTAGAATGATTAGAACGTTATGATACAAGAAAGCACAAGGTGAATATTGAAGACAATGAGGGCATAAATGGTTGAGTAGATTGATGCCAGAAGGACACTGCATAATTGTGAATTCAAAAGACTGCAATAAACGGCATGCGCCAAGGATGAAAGGAAGCTCAATATCTAGATGGTTTCGGGAATCGGGAAGCGAGGAGCATGTTCGTCGATGGAGGTATAAGGAGCTCATGTATCACATCGGTCAAGAGCAGGTGGCGCGGAGGGGCCCGATACCATCAACTATAAAGAGCATTAGCGACCAGTGCTAGTCAAGTCAAGTCTGGCACATATACCTTGATGGTCTGGACTGATGTATAAGCAGCAGCGATAAGGCCAAATATAATCATGGCGATGTCAGCCAACTTCTGCTTCTTTGTCCTTGCACAAGCCTTGTAGTGCAACATTGCAGGGTAGACATAACATAACGGTACACTACACAGGCAACGTTAGGATTTTTCAAGACTTGGTATCGAGCGGTGACTTACCAGGCGAAGCAACCGACAAAGGCAACGAACTTGTCTAGATCCTTCGCACCATACGAACTGACCATCGTACAAAACATGACCATGGAGAACCTGAAGATGTTTTTCATCCACTTCACTCGGATGTTACCCTTCCCGCTCTTGGTGAATAGCCCATTTTCGAGGATACGGACGGCAGGGAAAAGTTGAAGTGGTACAGACAAGAGGATGGCCAGCGCATACAAGAATTGAACCTAACACCAAGAAACACGTTTAGAAAGTTGATAGATCATTGGGAGAGTGGTCACTCACAGACTGCACCATCTTGCTCTTGCCATCCAGGTTGACGAGCACGACTGTTTGAATGTCGGCGCCAAAAGTGAGATAGGCGAGGGCGCCAGCTCCTCCGAAGAGTACTATAGGAACGGAGTTTAGTATCGAATCAACACTCGAAGCGAGAAACTCGACATACACAAAAGGAAGAACATGACACCGGTAAGCACCTTAGGGAACTTGTGCGGCTCTTTCATGGCGTCCGTGATCGGGATAATAAGTCCAATGCCCTCAAAGGAGAACACTGCAGTCCTATGAGATAAATGTTAACGATAAATGTATCCCCACAACAGGATATAGGCACATACCCGATGAAAAGGGGGAAGTCATTCGGATTGAACAACTGGACAGGCGCAGTACCCCTGTCTGCAATGATACTGATTTCGCTTCCAAAGATGTACAACAGGCCAGCGAGGATAAAAGCATCGGCGATGAGAGCTGTGGAACTCAATTTCGCCAAATCCCGGACGAGAGCCAGAGGCAGGAAAATGACAAGCTGCATGAGAATGAAGTATTGCACCGAAATTATCTTCATGCATTCCGTAATACCCATGACGAAGGCCTGAAACTCGACGTCAGTTGCCGTTAGATCATTATGCATGAGAACCTAACCTGGAGATTTTCGGCCACGAAAATGGTATAGGCAGACACGAAGCCAAGCTGTGAGATAACAATAGATCCGAGAATGGCGTATCTCATCCAAGGACCATACAGGATCCCTCCGATATCTATACTATCGATCAGCCAACGGCGCTAAGTATTTGATTCTTTCTGTCACATCACGCACCGCCAAAACTGCCCGAGACGACAAACTTGGTCTTGACAAGCAGCAAAAAGGAATACAACGAGATTACAGCAATGAAAATGAAAAGCAAGGCGGAGAACAGGATGCCACCATTATAGAAGCTATAATTGATTAATGAGTCTGGATGGTCAGAGCAATGCATAGACGGGCAGCACGTACGCTTTGCCTAAAAACAAGACTCCAGTACCAATAAATGACTTGAGAAGCTAGTAAGATTCGCTTAGTACGCCAGGAAAAGAGGTTGGGGAGTATGTGCGCCTACCATGAGGACAGCTTGGGTAACCGTCGCATTTCCATGCGGGGGACCGACTGAGCCTCGGCGTTGCCGTGAACGTGACCTTGATCGTGAAATGGCAGAGCCAATGCCGCTACCGAGCAGAGGGGTAGTTTCGCTTGCTTCTGGCGCTGAAGTTGACTCCACTGGCCGCTCTTCATCTCCAGGCTTCTCCTCTTCTTCTTCTTCTTCTTCCAAATCTTCACCAGCCTGTGGAGACCATGAGAATGTGTGGATTAGGTGAGATAGGCAACACGAACAAAGTGTCCAAACAATAGGAGGAAATCTATGAAGTTGTTGAGCATTTGGGGCTCTTCAGCGCCTTGTTCATTTGCACGGAGCTTGACGTAATTCCGTCGGAAACCACCAGGTTCATGAATATGCTCAAACGCGGGGTCTGGCACCTGTGGTAATCCAGCGAAGGAAACGGCGCGAGCCCTCCCTGCTTGCCGTCGCTGGTCAGCATGCCACTTGTATACATCGTGGCTTGGCAATGTGCATCAGTACTAGTTGACGGAATTTTACCCAGGACAGACGGAGAAGGCACAGAGGAACTCACGTTATATCAGCCCCAGGTGCGTCATAGGGTATAGGAAAGGGTTCTGATTCCTCTCTCGCTTTGCCCGCGTCCTGTGGTGTGCTGCTGTGTTGAGAAGAGGGTCTCGAGCGCGACGAACTGGATTCAGATGTGGCAGGGTTCTTCGATTGATCGGCCTTTGCGCGCTCCTCCTTCGACACAAGATGCCTGGCCAACACTTTCGCCTTTTCTTCATCTGTAAGTCCTTCGAGATCCAGGGGAGGGACATCTGAGACGGTGTTAGGCGCGAAACTGGGTCTACGTGCAGCTGAAATGCCACCAACGGCGGGAGTTGTAGGCGCGCGTAACGGGGAAGAAGCGAAGTCGATGGCTGGTTGGGTCGAAGGAGTGCCAACAACGACCGGGGTGCTCCGCCCTGGTGTCCCGCGAGGGGGTATGTTGGGAACCGGGGGTGTACCAGCGTACTGAGCCCGGAGTGCACGAAGGTCTGGGGTTCCGGCGAGTGGAGTGGAGTGGACTGAGGGATCATTTGAAGGAGGTGGCCTGGTACCTCTGATGTTGAGTGGCTTTGAAGGAGAGGACATGATGGTAGAAAGAAAGAGAGGTGAGCGAGAGGCAAGACGCCGAGTGATTTGACTGCTATAACTCTCTGCAGCACCGAGATCCGTTCCTGTCTTCATAGCCTGACCACGTGAGCACATCTTTATTCCCCGTCGACCCTGTCTTTTATCCACTCTTCATGAGAATTCCCTACCTTCAAATAGCCTACGGCCCACACTTCCGCCATCTTTTAATGTCTGGCTATCCTGACCAATCTTTCATCACAAGCACCAACGCCCAAACAGCTATCAAATCTGTTATCTCGAAGACCGGTCATCGAAGCTTCTGCGTATCTTTACAATGTAATGTCTTGGCAGTATCAACCCGCTCCTCCAGGGAACCCTTCGGGGCGATAAGAACGCTTCAGCCTTGCACTAGACGTAATCTTACTAAGAAGTCGTCTTGATACCAACTTATCCACAAGCCAAGAGGTCCCCCGCTCGATCTAAGCCTCCTCGAACCTGTATGAACCTTGCCATCTGCTACACACCTATCCTCATGGCCAACGTGGAAAGGTTGCAACTTCTACCCATGATGTTCACCCACCTTCTTTCCGATCGATACCAATCGCAAAGAACCTTGTGATACCGAATTAGCAATCGCCTGCTTCTCACTTTCGGAAGGCTTTCCGGAGCAACCGTGATCAAAAACTCGTTAGTTACCTCCCTCCCTCTCGCCCCCTAGGTCTTAGAATTTTTACGAGCCCGACCTGCCATGATGGTTCGCACAAGTGCGCCTCAATGAGTTCTGTCTGAATATACATATTTACTCTTCATCTCTGATCCTAAAATAATAGTATGAACGAAAAGCTATCGAGAACACAAACCGGAAGTGACCAGGACAGATAGTAATCGAACAAGACATCCATAGCACAGTGGAGATACGGAAACATGAGGGCCCCGCAAGAGGGCAGGCAGAGGCCTTACAAAGTTCACCGGCTCTGACCTTGTCAGTAACTGCTCACCCCTAAAACCACCCGCATTGCTTAACCGAGCCACAAGCTCGCGCGCCTTGTCATCCATGTCACGGTGCCTTTCCTCGGGAATGCAGTCTTGTTGAGATGTTGACTATGGACTTACCGAGATCGTCTTCGACAAGGGGCGAAGGATTGCTTTGTTTAGAACACATCCCCTACGTCAGCCAAGTACATCTTTTGAGGTTCCGATCTATTGGTACTGGGCGACAATTCAGTGATCTATTGGTGATACCTGTGATATGAAGAAGTGATCATTACAATAGTGACATTCGTTCCTGAGAGCACCCTGTGCTGAGGTTCCATTTACAAGTCTATACCGACATCCTCCAACGTGTCTTTAATCTGCAAAACGATCTTCCATATCCTCTCCCTACTCTTCATATTTGGCGACTTCTTGCAAGCAAGATAATAAGCAAACCACGGTATCTCTTTCTCGTAATCCACACCGTCCGGCTGGATGGTTCGCGCCCATCCCTCCTTCCAATACACAACCTCCTCGTCCCCTCCCTCATATTCAATAGGCCCGACAGGCAAATACCACGGTTTTTCCTGTCGAATCCACGCATGAACAATTCCATCGAGGCGCGCATGGAATTGTCCATACAAAATATTTGCACTGCAGACCAAGCGGAATGCATCCTCGGGCGCCAAGTGGCCCAGTATCATTTCCGTCAACTCCAACGGAAGGGCTAAAAGAGCACAAGACTTGGACACTCCAAGTTCTCTCGACTCCACCGTCACAAGTTGAAGTAACCCTAAAGGCTGGCGTTGCCGGTTCATCTTGACCGCCCCCTCAATCGGAAACAACCCGGGATGCTTAAAAACCCACATATTACCTCTTCCCATCCACGCATCCTTCAGGATCTCTTCATCAGTCTTCCCTTCCTGCGTGAGCAACCTCAACCACCACTTCTCGTCCTCAAAATCATCAATCTCTCCACTCCCCTCCTCATCATCGTCATCACCAATCTCCCCAATCCTCTTCCATTGCACACACTCCTCATGCGTCCGCTCAACGGGTCCGTAATCCACGCTTGGGAAAACCGCACATTTGTACTGCCCACCAACCGCAAGCGCAAGTTTATAAAACACATGCGCCTTCATTTCCGGGATAAGATGTTGCAAGATGAGAAACGCACAGAAATTGATGAGGAAGCTTTCCCGACCAACGCCCCGGTACACAGTATCGTCATCCCCAACATAGATCCCATCTTCTGGCTGGCTGGACGGGTAGACATTAAAGACATATCTCACTGTCGTATCGTTGAGATCTTGGGACTCTACAGACGCACGTATCTGAATTTATCATGCAAATTCTTGCGAAGGCTGAATAGCTTACCGCTCGGTACGACAAGAACATGTGTACTCGTTGCTTCAACATCCTCCGGTTCATATCTCAAGCCTCCCCGTACAGTTTGGGATGGCACTCGTTCTTCCCCTTCTTCCGGATCCCATAGGTCCTTTCCTTGGGCAACTCCTGAAATAGTTTCTAGAAACTGGTAAAATATATTTGGATTTCGAATTGTCAGAGTCCCAAGTCACCGAGGAACAAGCAGAAGAGGCTAACCTCGGTTTCATCTTGCATAAACATCCATCCAGTGACCTTTAAGGTTCGACAAGGTTGAGGCTATCAGTCGGAATATGACAAAAATTTTGGCTCACTTACTGCACAGAACGTATCAAAGGGCATAAGACAATGAGGGCGAGGGGTAAAAGGGACAGAGCGGGCGGATGATGCTTGTCAATGTCTCGGCCAGCACATCGAGTTTAAGCGCCCATGGTTTCCGCCAACGCGCCTCATAGAGACAAAGACCCGTCGAGGTTCATGATTGTTATGTAGCACATACAAAAGTGATATCTGGCAGCATGAAATCCATTCGATAAAACAAGAGTGCTGAAGTGCATGCAGTTAAGCTTGGGACATGCCAACAAGTTCAATTCAAATGAGCAAACGTCTGCACGCCAAGTGGGTTAAGACTACATAGGCATAGGACAGCAACAGCGCAGGATGAGGTAGCAGAGAAATACGGTTGCCAAAGGCAGAATCTCCGGGTAATATGAATTTCGACAAGAGAAATCGCGGCCCGGTTTCTTCTCCCTTAGTCCTTTTCAAATACTCCTTGTGTATCCTTATCTTTCCTTGGCGCAGCCCGACACCGCCTCAGCGTTCCAGCTGCCTGACCTCACCCTTCCGGCGCCTCTCCACCTCTCCGCCACAAGACCCATTATTTGTGTTTTCTGTTCCTTGCGGGCTGTGTGGACCTTACTGCTCTTTGCAGTATGATAGATGCGACCTCAAATTTCAACCGGCTTCGACCAGTAAGAGAATACCATGGCACCCTCAAAGAGAAATGTAAAGCAACGAGATGCTTGCGAATCGCGGGTTTACGAAAATGCTAACCATCGATCGGGGTGACATTGTCAGGAACGGGGGCCAACACTGGCGGCAAGGCTGACAAAGGGGAACTGGAGCAAGCAGGACGGAATCGTCGGGAATGGAAAAGGGGTAGGTTACTGTAAGGCACATCTTCAGTCAAACAGACCTAGGAGATATCGAAGGGAGGTATAGCGCAAATGCTTGGGTTGAGGAAAACATGGGCGTAATGTCGGCGGAAGAACATCATCCAGGTCTGGAAAAGGTCAAATGCATCACCGGTATAGCACGGAGGAAGAGAGCGTTAAACTGGTTTGACTAGAAGCAATGCGCGGCTAAGCAGACATTGCGATGGGGTGCCACAAGGGAGTGGGGAGGACAAAGGGAAGCAACAGACGGCAAAAAGCGGAACAGCAGAGGTGGCGAAAGGCAACGAACAAAGCGAGGCGGCAGGTACAGAGCAACAATTAAGGGAAGAGTGGCCAGATGAACAGCGCGAGCGACTTGAAGGGGAGCATCACAGTTAATTTATCACACTGAAACAACGGAAATAGACGAGAGCAAGGAAAAGAACAAGCGACAGATACGGAGTTCAGCAGGCGGGAGGAAGATAAAGAGACAAACTCATGGCAATCGAGTCTGAGGGTCCTAATGAGGGAAGAGTAACACGCATTTTGCCCAGCTATCCCAAAATTCCCGTAGGTCCACGATGACGAGGTCGTACTCCCCTTGGCAAGCAACAGCGAGTAGTAAGGCGGAATGGAAATGAAGGAAAGATAAGATGGGCGAGAAATACAATGTGGAGCGAAGTTGCAGGAACGAAAGGAAGAGACGGGGTGGGACAAAGCAAGAAAGTAGAACATCAACAACCGAATCAAATGAAAGCCACGACCAACAAATCAAAAGATAGGGATAGATGCAGAAATGAGCCTCTAGCAGAAGGACACCATGTGCCGCTCGGTGCTCAAGGCGTCGCCGCCCTTGTGGGGCTGATCCCCCAAATCGTAGGAGAGTCGAAGAATGGTGCATTACTGAAACACGGATCCATCGTGGCATGCACGTATTCAACAGCGTCTTCAACCAGCTGTATTATTGCCAACATCGTAGGTGACACACTGGATAAATGATTGCTATCTTGAGCGTTAATGCCCTGCAAGACCTTGATTGTCCGTGCTGTACAAGATCCAGTCAGTGAGTACCGCCTATCAACCTCGCAGTCCACTTTATTGATACCAAGCATAACGGCCTGCACCGGATCGTCATCACCAGAGGTGAGAGGAGAGGAATTGGCAACAGAATACAGAGTGGGGGAGCCCTTGGGACTGGTCTCTGAGGTTGTGAGGGATAGAGCGGGGATTGGTATATCAACAATAAAGTCTCCTTTGGAGGACAAGAAAGGGAAAGGCAGCGATTCAACAGAAATAATGTCACTGGCAACGAGAGTAGTGGAATCAGACAGAGAAGGCATCTCGGAGAATCCAGCTGGAGAAGGACAAGTGTACGCAGGCGAGGTGGACATGGGAAAGGTTTCCAAGAGTGGGGCTTCTGTGACAGGCTCCAGCGTGTACATCCTTTCGGGAGTGAAGCAGCAGTGTAGCCCGACCTTGTTTCCCGCGACCAATATAGATCGTTCCTCAGCGTTGATATCGTCGACCGAGTTACTGACGTTCCTGGCGATACCTGCTTCTTTGTGAGCGAGAATTGACGCATATGAGAAGGTCAACTCACTTTCCGGTTCATCGGGAGCCGTGTGCGTGCCACCAAGCACTATGATATCTCGCCAACAGGTTTTGCACTTGATGCTTCTTACTGGATCCACCCCAATAGCGTCAACGGTGTAACAACAGTCAGTGGTGAAGAAGCAGTCAGAAAGCCTCGCCCTCGTGACCTCATCCCTCAGATCTAGCCCGGTAGGGTTGGGGACGCCATATCGGCGGCTCCTGTTCTTTGGAAGAGAGTCGTTGGGGTCTTTACCCTGAACGTCAGCCAGTCAGTGGTATTCATAGTAGGGCTTTCAGGCAACTCACTCCCGATACTCGACTTGGTC
Organism: Podaxis sp. C-F-92630; assembly: GCA_018524945.1. Classification (NCBI taxonomy): domain Eukaryota; kingdom Fungi; phylum Basidiomycota; class Agaricomycetes; order Agaricales; family Agaricaceae; genus Podaxis; species Podaxis sp. C-F-92630. The sequence goes on from JAEUWS010000983.1 coordinate 108,253, forward strand.
GAAGCTCTGGTAACCTCAGTGTCAGTTGAAGTCGTTGCCAAACTCTCCAGTTGTGGGTTCCTCCCGGATTTCCGAATACCGATGATGTCACAGACATCCGTAGCGACACCTGTGTTACCATAAGAGCGGTTTAACACAACGGTGAATTCCGAATCACTAGGAGACGCATATATTTCACTTAGGACTGTCAAAGCTCGCCTATGGGCCTCATCCTTGGCCCCAGGCATTTTATTCGCGCCTGCAGTACCGACGCAGGGACCATCGACGTCGGGGTGCTGGTCTGTTTGCAGACGGGGAGAGGCACTTCCACCTCTGACTCCATTTATCAACTGAATTGTAGAGCGGTTGGGGGCACCGTGTCCGCAATTTTCATCAATCGAGGAGCCGGTACCTAGAACAGGCATGAGAGTCATTCACTGGTACACGATGTTGAGGCAATAACTCACTCCTAACACTAGACCCATGGCTAAACACGATCGCAGCCTCGTCCGCCTCGACATCCGCCTCAGCCTTCGCAATGCTCTCTCCCTGGAGAACCTTGTTGAGCTTTCGGATATTGACTATGGACCATCTGAAGTTATCCTCGCCCTTTGCGGCGATTCTGCCAAAGCGGGTTCGCATCTTCTTGAACACTGCGATGCGGTCATTCAAAGTGAGAATTAAATACACGCGATATTAAACGCGTACTCCTGGAAGAACAGCTTCTGCCATGGAGATCATCCTGCCTACCACCTCGCACATGAGCAGTGAGGACAGCCTGCGCGTCATCTTGGCGAAGATGCGTTCCAACGATATTAGAGGGTCTGAAAAGGCCCCTGAACTTGGTCTTGAAACCTCTGTTGTTGTTGGCACCGAGAGTGTTGGACGACATGACGAAGATTACGGCGACAAGGACGTGGATGGTTATTATGGTGAAAAAAGAGAGATGGCGATCGATGGTGAGTAAACATATGGTCGGAGAACCATTGGTAACCCGACACACTCGACACAAGCAGATCGAGGTACTTGTAGTGACATCAATCAATACGTGAGCACAAATCATCCCAGCACCGACCCTTCGCGCATAACCTTGCACATCGGGCCGTTTGACGCAGGTCTCGGAACTTTCTCCAACGTGAGCCATCATCAGGGATGATCAAGTCTTAAAGCCTTAAGCAGCGTAGGTCAAGCACACGAGCCGTTGTATGGGATTTCAAGCCTTGGAGTCGAGCTAGCATTTATTCTTTTTGCAAAAATACGGCCGCGCAAGAGCTATGCCCAAAGTACAGACAAGCAAGAGGATCTTTCGGAGGAAGTATCGGGCAGATGTGATGAGACGACGACGACGGAACACACTCACCACGCCTTAGCGGTGAGTTTGCTGGTAGGTTATAAGCAGTGGGTAAAGGCATGAAACAATTACGGTGACATACCCACTGAGACTCCACAACCACAATCAATGTATATGAGGATCTCTTGTCTCCCTGACTGGTGTGGCCCGTTGACTGGCCTTAACTGATTCCCTAGGCGCATTCGCCAGCCTCCCCACCATACCTAAGGTATATTAAAACTAGTCCAACCATGCGCTCGAGTCTCCCCTCAGGGCCCTCCATGCCCACTCGCGTTGCTGTCGCAGGCGTCACTAATGGCGTCGGACATGCCATTGTCTCTGCTCTCCTCGACCAACCCGATATCCAAGTAGTTCTCCTCGCCCACCAACCCCCCTTCGCTACCGACCTCACACACTTCACCTCTCGTGGTGCAATACTCCATCAGGTCGACTACACTCTCATTCCCCAACTTGTCTCCGCCTTACTCGACGTTCAAACTGTCATCACAACCATCTTATCTGACCCCGACGTCACAACCCCCATCAACCTCATCCACGCTTCCAAGCTTGCAGGCGTCCGTCGCTTCGCTGCTTCCGAGTTCGCATTCTCTTCAAAAACAAATCGTCTACTTGATCTATACGAGCCCCAACGTCGGATATGGGCAGAGTTGAAAGAAAGCGGGCTCGAATATACTGCGTTCCAGAATGGGATTATCATGGACCGCTTTGTACGTGGTGCGCCAAAGGAGTACGACAGACCCCTCGAGGTCCTTCCTTTCATAGTCGACGTTGCCCAACGGAAGGCCAGCATACCTGGTACTGGACAAGAATTGGTCACATTTACATCATTGCATGATGTCGGCCGTCTAGTTGCAGCTGCGGTGAAACTCAAAGAGCCATGGCCCGAGGAACTCGGTATGCAAGGCGAGATGACATCTTATAACCGAGTGGTACAAGATGTGGAAGCTGTCACTAAGGAAAGGATCAACGTGGAATACATTAATAAAGCCACCCTTTCTAACATGTTGGAGGACAAAAGCGATCCGATGAGATTCTTCCACGCCCAAGTTTTGAATGTCATTGCGGATGGTTTGGGTGTTGTTTCCCCCGTTCTCAACAAGCTCGTTCCCGATGTATCGGTATTGTGCGTGAAGGACTTTATCTTAGACTATTGGAGTGGAGATGGAACCGCGAGGTGATATTAATTGCGGGTATACGTATAGTTCATCGTTTGTGTTACAGAAAGTTCTACAATAATAGTGTACCAATAAGATTAATGAACGGCAAGTGAAACACTAGTAGTACTAAATGTCAACGTATGAATATGCTACGAGTCCATCCAAGAATGAAACACTAGTGGTACTATATGAATATGCCACGAGTCCACCGAAGCTCAAACAAGAAGATCGGGAGAAATGAAACGAGGAAGCGGGAAATAAATAAGAGTCCATCGCACCAACGAACATCCTCAGGCGACCGCAGCTCCCCTCACTTCGCCTTCAACTGGTGCAATATCTTGAACGCCACCATCATCAAGGATATCTAACGTCTTCCCGTTCCGCTTCTTACCCAAGATCTTCCAAGCACTGTCAACCCACTCAACAACGCCCCTGGCCATCTCCCTCCCCTGCCTCTCCCTCTCACTCAATCGTCTCTCATCCCCACTTTCCACTCCCTCTTCATCCATCTGCTTCAACCTGAGATAAAAATCCAATTCTTTCCTCTTCTTCTCTTCTTTCTTCTCCCACCCTTTATAGTAGGCTTCTTCAACCGACCGAGCCCATTCACCTCCCTCATATTCCGCTCTAGAGAGTTCAACCCCAACGCCTTCTTGATCAAGGTACATCCGAAGTCCGTGCTCCTCGATAAATAGTGGCCTTGACACTGCACATATAACACCAAGCTGAGCGAAAACAAGACCTACAGGGAGAAGTGGGCGTACCATAAACAAAAGGCGTGCAAGCATCCACGCATTCCGATGTCATCCCATACCCCTACCAATGCATGAGCACCCAGGAGAATACCGTCAACACAAGTCATTAAGAAACTCACAAGTTTACCAAGAACAACGTCCCCAACAGCAATCAAATCGGGCATATACACATCCCTTGGAGCAACGTAAAACCCCTCCGGCAATCCACCCTCCTCATTCTCCGCATTCCACTGTTCCTTGCTCACACCACAAATCACCGCAATCCACTTTTCGTCTGGTAACAACCCCACACTATTGTCCTCTTCTCCGGAATCTTGAGTCGAACTTTGCAATTCAGATGACTCATTCGAGAAGGAGTCGAGTGAATCCATGCTTTCCCTGAAGCAATCCACCTTTCCAGAAAGGTTACTGGCAGGTGAAAACATGCCGTTACGGGCACCAGGTCTGGGTGTCGGTGGAACCACACAAGTCTCAAATGCATCGACTCCATCCTGCTCCTCATTCACAGCAGAAGCCTTGCCCGAAGTGGGTGTACGCAACACCGTGCTCGCAGGTTTACTCGCAGGCGGCGCGCCAGGGATAAGAAGATGTGAAGGCGTAGCCAACCGCCTATGTGCATTCAAATCATGGCTGTGATGCCTCCTTCTTGGGAGTGTGTGTCGTCGTTTAGCAGTTGCGGCTCCGCCACTAGAGTTGAGCGAGAAGAAAGCTGTAGAATCTGAAAGTTCAGGATCGGAATCTTGTGGGCTACTGTTCCCATTATCAGGGTCGCTGGAGATGTAGTCAGATGCGTTCTCGTCAGAGTAATAAGAGTTCCGGTTGGGTTGGCGTGTAGACGAAGAGCGCCGATGGAAGGTAGTTTGTCTGGCAGTGTCAGAGAGCTCAGAATTGTTTTGTGTCCGGAGGCCTTTGTCGATAGCTTCGAGGTCTAGATGCAATGCGTGCTCGTTGGTCGTTCGAGCATTGATGTCAACGAGTTTCAACGCTATTTTGTCCCAACTTGCGGAGTTCTTGTGGAAGCCACAGGAAGACCGCTTGGTTTGAAATTCCTTAACGTCCTGTTGGGGACGAATATCGAGGCTGCTTGGCTGGTTAGTAAGAGCAAGAACTTCCTGGCTTGGGTTCCGGCTTTGTATGCGGCTGTTTGTCCTACTACCAGGTCGTTTGAACACTTGCCCGCCAAACGAAACGACAAGTATCTTCATTCCTTCAAAGTCCGGGAGGCCTGTCTTCTTGAGAAACCTTGCACGTCCTTCGGGGGTATATATGCCAAACGAGGGCGGGCGAACTAGAAGAGGTGCAGCGCGGACGGAACGAGGGATGGTGATGCCAGAGTTCGAGAACGGCTTAAGGGCATGGAGCAATAATTGTGAGCTGGCATCAAGAGGAGAGAGCAGATGCTGCGCGACATGCTCGTAGAACTTATTCAGATCGGGGTTGACCCACTGAGGCGAAGGTAAAGCCGGTTGTATGAAGAAGGAAGGAATGGGAATGTGGCCCGGTAGGCGAAGGAGAAGGTCCGCATGTTGATAGCCTAAGTGCAGTTGGGACACGAGAGGTTGAAGGACAGACTCGGGTATAGGTTCGTCGGGAAATGATTGTTCGGAGTTGGTCGAGGAAAGTGATGCGTCTGTTGTTGTTGACGTCGATGAAGAGAGCGTACTGTTCGAAGGAGTGGCAGGTAACAGGGAAGGAGTGTCGACAAAGGAGGTCGCGAGATAGCTATAGACAGAGTCAAAAGTAAAATTAGTGATCAGAATTGATGGTATGGCCGCTGTCTTGGCCGCGAGACTGTATGTAAAGGGCGCCTGAATATCATTAATGATCACGTCCCTGAGAACGAACCCACCAGGCAAGGAACGCGGCGTCACTGAGGACACAATTGACCCCTGTCTCTATCAGCCATTTGCACTCGCGGTCCAGCATGGCATTCTTCTTTCCAAGGAAATCCTCCAGCACCTGTATACTCTTTTGCCGGTCCACGCGGTAGCTATAGACATGTGTGAGAGATTGGATGACATGGCAGATCTGCGAAGACTTGCGCTAAGGGCTGGACGATCACTGGGTCAATTTCGGCATGACGGTAGAGAGCACCACAGGCAATGCTATCAGCGAAGACGTGTCGTGGAGCGGAAGAGACGATGTGAATGGTCAGCCGACGATTGAGGCGGAGAGAAAGCAAATGACGAGTGAAAGCGGATACTCTTGTGGCGTGTCCGTAACCTGTGGAATATGAGTGAAATTCTGCAGATATTGAGGAGAACTGACCGTGTCCTGAGCAGTAGTATGCAAAAACGAGAGTATCCATGACATTAGGAAAGAGGGCTGGCCAGACAAGCTAATGAGAAGACCGGTTGTCAACCCCTAACCCTAAACTGACGTGGCTCTGCGATGAGCGCATCGGGTTAGCCCATGAGGCGACCTCATGGATGGAATGAAGAACAGCTTCTTTGCTATCTGCCATCTCCACTCCATGGCACACAAACAAGTCGCTCTTCTCAGGACTCCTGATCTCACTCGACGCCCCAATTCTGCTCCGCCTCCTACTTCTCTTCGTGACCACGCTCATAATGCTGGCCTTTATTCAAGTGCCACCGAGCCTTTTCATCCCCCCTCTCCTGGATCGTCTCCTGAACGTCTTTCTGCCATGAAACCTCACACGAATTCTCGCTACAGGTCAGAACCGCAGTCTACGAGTCCGACCCCCAACCCAACCAGCACGTCCCTCGACCTCATGAACTTCCTCCAGCGTTCCGAGGCTGCTGTCGTCAAGACAAGATCCGGGAGTGTACTCTCGCGGGGCTTTATCCTCAAGACAGATCACTATCCTTCTGGTGCGCTACGCTGCGGAATTTGATCTATTAACCACTCCATTAATCATCTCCTGGATCGGTCAGGGCGTGCCCTTGACCTCGACCTGAATGTCCATGGCGCGCCTAATTTCCGCGCGCCGCGTATAGGCGATCTAAACGTCTTTGGCGTTGCCCAGCCACGTACCCAAGGCTTGCGCGCCATCCTCTCGATCCTCCGTTGCCGCCCAAATACCCCCAACCCATCTCACGTCGTCTGGTTCTCCACTCGCGAGGAACCTATTGGTGAGTCTTATCAGAAGCCCCTGGTACCTTGTGTCCACCCCTGTGTACAACATATATATGGATGTGAAATTGATAACACGACATACGTTATATTTAGTTTATATATCCGGTCGTCCATTCGTGCTGCGAGATGCTGCTGAGCCGCGTCGCACACTGAATATTTCTGATCGTGCAGAGAACTTGGAAGCAATAGAAACACGATTGAAGAATGATATCCTGCAAGAGGCTGCAAGGTGCGCCGTGTATGAAAGCATATGTCCGCCATTAATAACTGTATAGGTTTGGAGGTGTGGTTTTGACTCACAATGAAATTGGTACGCGTCATTAATTCCTATTAGGCGCGTGTTGACGCGTTTTTATTCTCTCGATTAAACCTTATATTTATGTTGATTCATTGATTCTCCAGCAACTGCTACGAGTGGTGAAGGTGCAATCCTCCCGACCTGGACCAGCGTTGATACCAATAACGTCAAGACCTCTCGCGAGCTATGGGAGTTTATGAAGAAGGATGGATGGAACGTCGATGTACGTGATCATGCTACCACTCTTCCGCAAGGACTGACGTACACTCTTGTTGGAATAGTACTATCGGTACGTGACTTTGTGTGTCCTAGATCCTTCAAAGTTTGGAGATTCACTGTAATCTTATTAGTATTCCAATTTCGCCAGACCGCCCAATTGAGGTAAATCCCTCATTTTATTCTAGCCTCTGCCGGCCCTTCTAACCTGTTCGGTAGGACAACTATCTGGATGCTTACCTCCGAGTTATCCGTGATACAGATCCCCTACGCACCTCCCTAGTCTTTAACTGCGGTATGGGTGCAGTGCGAACAACATTCGCGATGGTAGCTGCTTTGATTATTCGGCGAAAGCAACTGGTCGAACGAGGATATCCAGATCCGTTCGGTATGACTACTGGTCTTCTCACCGGCGTCTCTAGCACCAGCGGCACTTTGACTCCTGCGACGAATGGGACTGCAAGTGGATCAGTACGTCTCGATATTTTAGCATGACGATGAGTACTGATCAAACAACCATATTACTAGCCGGCTACCCCTCCCCAAGTGAGCATCGGTTTTTTAAATGCATACCGACAATAAGCATTGATTCACTGTTCTCCAGCAAACTGAATCTAAACTTATAATGGCATTGGAGCAAGCCAACGCTCAGCAAGAATACAGCAAATCCCTACTCCGGTTGACCTATCTTCTCCAGCAATGTATACTTTGCCTATCTTTCGTGGCGTCTTCATTACTCACGTAATGTAGGCCTCAAGAATACTAACTCGCAATCCGCGATAGAACTTCTCATGAGCCAACCATCCCTCCTCGAAAGCCTGCGAAAAGCACATCTAGGGAACTACGGCGTCGTTCTCAGCCTACTTGGGTGTTTAGACCATGGATTAAGAGCCAAGAAGTTGGTGGATAAGGTCATTGATGCTAGTGTGTGCCTCGCAAGATCTGAATCAGAAATGAAGCTGATGACCATCTCGCAGCTGATCAAGTGACGAACCTCCGAGAAGATATACTGACCTATCGCCTGAGATACTCGCTCACGAGTATGGAGGGGGAACAGGGGGACGAGCTGTTAAACAAGGCTGTCAAGGCGATGGAAAAATAGTACTTCTTTCACATCCTTTGACTACGACGACTGTAACTGATGGTGTCAACAGTTTCTTCATGATCGCATTCGCAAGCTTTGTCGAGACGTCTGACAAAGACTTTACACAGACCTTCGCCGACTGGCTAAAGGTAAGCTTCGTTCGCACATTCTTAAATAGACTGTTGAAATTATGCCGGAAATATGAAGGCACGAACGGAGATCGGAAAGTACGTCCCCTGTTCTAGCTGCATATTGACATCACCTTACATCCTAATATTCAAGTCAAATCCGGTTCCTCCGCAAGACTTATGGCTCAAGACTCAACATCTTCGCGCCGATTAGCGACTTATCCTCTCTGTCCAAGTCGGGCTCGGAGTCTCGTTCGTTGGTTGCTGGAAAGAAGAACGATCTGGCAATTGCTGGCGGTCAGATACTGGGTGACGAGTATACTAAACATGTTATAAAGGCATGTCTGTCTCTGACTGTTCTTTGCTGCTCAATCCGACCATTCATATCCAGAACCGTAGTGGCATCATCCTTCGCGAAGGGTACGCCCACCCGTGCTTTCACTATATTTGACCTCCACACCTCACCTTATACCCCCTCACAGAACTCTTTTGAAATCAGACGAATGGCTCCGCGAGAAGCAACCTGTCGAAGACTCTATCCGCGGTGCCATTAACTTCCGGCAAATCCCCAACTCCAATATTTATGCGCTTGGTCAACCTACGGTCGAAGCCGTGGACGAGGTTGTGTCCAGGATCAAGAACGCCCATCCGGACGCGCCAAGAATCATTTGGATCACGTTGCGTGAAGAACCTGTGGTGTATATCAATGGGGCGCCCTACTGTTTGAGGAGGGAAGGGTTTTCTTTAAGGAACATGAAAGGTATATTAACCCGTATCTTACCAATGACAATGATTCTGGGCTGACACTCGGATGGGAAGACTATGGTGGAATTTCCGCGTCAAGGCTTGAAACACTTGAGGAACGTCTGAAAGATGATGTAATCGCCGAGTCGAATGCTTTTGGCAGCAGGTGCGTAGCCTTACGAGTGCATACATATACATTTACTGAGTACATGCTCAGAGTTCTTTTACACACCGAGGCTGCGGACGGCACCGTAATCCCGGTCTGGGAAGAAGTCCAACCAGAGAACGTTGCCGTACTAAAGGATATAATGGACTCCCGAAACCTCACGGACGATTCCATCATCCTACAATACAATCGCATCCCCATAACGGCAGAAAAACCGCCCGACTTCACGGATCTTAGCGAAATGATCGAAGTGGTGTTGCGTACGTCGATGAACACACCAATTGTGGTCAATTGTCAACTCGGTGGCGGAAGGAGTACGTTGGCGTCGATTTTGTTGGTGTTGATTAGGGAGTGGTTGGAGATGCATTTGATTTCGACTCCGACTGGGGTTAATGGAAGGCAGCTACAGAGGACAAGGTCTATGTCGTACTATGACGCTGCGGTTCATGCGAAGCAGAAGCCAAGGAAGTCGTACCAAGTTATCAACAGTACGTGTTCCTACCATCAAGGTTCGTCGGCAAGAGAGATTCATCTGTCCCCTTGTAGATCTGCTCCGAGTTATCCGCAAGGGTCCGGCCGTGAAGAGTACGGTCGACGATGCGATTGACCAATGCTCTGCTATCTACAACCTTCGCGATTCAATTGATATCCTGAGGATGAGAGGCGAAGAGGCAACGGATGAAGGACAGAAGAAGATGTACGCTCAGAAAGGTACGCCGATGGTATCTTAGTTTCAAACCTTCGATTCAAACTGCTTGCCTCGCCTAGGTCTTCAGAACTTGAGGAGATACTTTGAGCTCATAGTCTTCCAAGCATATCTCCAGTCAACTATCCCAGATACCATGCAACATTTTGAAAGCATAGAAACATTTGTGAAGAATCGACCCGGTGCGTCCTTACAACAAACTATTCTTCGCTGGACCTGACCTTCCTTATAGTCATTAAAACGTTTGAGAAAGAGCTCATGTCAGGCGGCTTGAGCGCTCTTCAACCCCTTGTCGGTGCATCCGCCAAGGGTGACATGGCTGACCCAGATGAGGTGACGCAAGTCGTCATGAACCGCACTGGAAGTATTCTTTCGGCATCAACTATCCTCAAGAGCGACTTCTTCTCGAACCTGCAGAAGATGACATTGGCCGAGTCAGTTTCCTTCTACCTTTCAACAGACATACTACTGATTAGTTGCTATTACGCAGGCGCATTGAGGGGTCACCAAACTTCAGGAGGGTACCCTTGACCTTGAGACCAGTTTCAACCAAGGGAACGGATGCTATGGACTTTATTGTCGAGGACTCTGCCGAAGGGAAGATGGTCTGTGGGAGGTATGGTCTCATTTGTCCAATCTAGGGAGCCTCGTTCATTGATTAAATTCATAGTGGTATGCCAACTGTGGAAGGGTGAGTGATTTCATTTCAAAGCAGTGCATCAACCAACCTTCCGTGTGTCGTAAAGTTTGAAACGGGCTCTACAACGGGTTGATGCTGGCCCTGGTGGAAAGAACATTGTGTTTTGGACATCTTTGCGAGAGGTATCCCCTCTTGTCGTTAATCCGAGTGTATTCACCGACCGAGTTTCAGGAGCCCGTCATATACGTTGCTGGTCGACCTCATGTCCTTCGGCTCGTCAACAAACCTTTGGAGAATGTGGAGTAAGCTTGCTGATATGTAATCTGCCGAATGGATTCTGACACGGTTCAGAGCCACCGGCGTAACAACTGCTGTCGTTGAAGCCATGGAGGAGAGTTTCAAGAAAGATGTGCTTCGTGAAGTGAGAATGGGAGACGGTCGTATCCTTTTGCACGACGAGGTTGAAGAGCGTCCTGGGGTCTTCTCTATCATCCCGATCTGGGAAAACGTTACTGAAGACGATATTATGACACCTAGAGACGTTTTTGAGCTCATTAAGAATGAGGGATATAGAGTATGTTCACAGTGATGGTCTCGCTAGTACTGAGGAGACTAACCCCTATTTCAGATCGATTATGGACGTGTGGCAATTGTACGCACACAGCCCTCCCATTACAGGATGTTTCTTCTGATGGAGATGCACTTAGACCGATGAACAAGCACCTTTACCGGCCGCGCTTTCGCAGTTGTTGGATCGAGTACAATCGGGCCTGTCTCAAGCGGGAGACTTTATCTTCAATTGTCAGATGGGCCGAGGACGGACAACGACAGGAATGGTCACTGCCTGCTTGATAGCATCAACGCAGCAATGGACAAGACAGGAGCAACAGCTTACGGAACATGAGCCAATCACGGAGGCAGAGATCTATGATCCGATTGATGGGCCCTCTGAAGAGGAAGCGTATCTTCAAGGTGATGCAAAGTGTCATCACTCGTCATTTCTTGCGACTTATGGATTGTATAGGCGAATACAAGACCATTCTCCAGCTTGTTGGAGTCCTGTCTCATGGCAAGGTTGCGAAGCGCTTGACAGATCGCTCGATCGACTTGATGCAAGATGTTCAGAATCTGCGCAAGGCCATCTACGAGTATGTATATTCATATCTTCTCGTATATCTTACCCTGCTCACTGCTCCCGCTAGCTACAAACTCAAAACTGAGGCATGCGAGAAAGGCAGTGCAAAGGAGCGCAACCTGCGAAACATTACCGTGAACTATCTGTGCGTGTTTCATCTCTAAATCAGCCGACCTTTTTATACCGACGCTCACATATTTTCTCACCCTGGACAGGTATCGCTACGGTACACTCATTGTTTTCGCCAACTATCTCATTGAGATGAGAGAACGGGGAGGAACGGGGGCGACATTCCCAGAATGGCTGCAAGAACACCGAGAGATTACGAAACTACTAGAACGAAGATCGCTTGATTAGGTGGAATTCTTTTGATCCGCTTCCCTATACTTGGTATCTTGTTTTCCCTATTTGTATTGTATGATCGTAATAAATTAGCATTCGTGATCGTGATTAGTATTGTTACAAAGACAGGAGCAAGCTGTGTATGCTACAACTAACGCTAAATAAAGGAAAGAAAGAACGTGTAATTCTTCTAATCAATCGATATTGCGACCTGACTGTAACACGACCGTCGCTACAAGCGCCATCTCTAGAAGTCCTGCTTGTACTGCTTCCGTCGTCATATCTAGCGTGACAGTACCAGCTTGTCGTTGGATCTTGATTATTTGCTGCGTTGGTGGCATATTATATGGGTGTAGCTGGAAAATGTGATGATCAATTCAAGGTAAATCCTGATAACGCTCAAACGTGAGACTCACGTGGACCGCATCTCCCACAGGCGTCCAAACGTATTTGATTCCTCTAGCATCCATGATGCGGTAGCTGTACGGAGATTAAAAGTAGCAGAGGTGAGTTCAGCGTTTACGTCTTATGGGTACCCAGGGCTTACCTCTTACTTGGTGACAGTGGCATCCATTGCGCAATGTACTGCCGCGGTAATACCCCTACAATCTCAACGATTGGTTTCTGCTGCCATTCGACGGCTGCGAGAACATTTCCATCGTATTTCTTGAATACTGTCACATGTGTTCCCTGGCTTGTATCCGTATGAACTTCGATGTACTTCTTTGAGGCCGGACCATACACGCTGCAGTTTAGGATGCCGGTAGTGGAGTATGTGAAATGGAAAACTAGGTGTTGAGAAACACCCATATTGGGGAATGGATACGGTAGTGCTCCCAAGATAGATGGTCGACTGTTGTGAGTATTTTCGGGCCGCTCGGTATTGATACTCTGTGGGTTGGCTGGATTATACCAACCTCCTTGTGCGTATGGGTTGTTGGTGTACATTGTGTTGGAAGTTCTACTGGTGGGCCAAAGGGAGACAGAGCGCCTGCAGATATAGGGGAGGTTGTCGGTTAGTTTCTGCCCTCGTGCCACCTTTTATATGGACCTTCGTTGGGATCCTTCTCTAAGCAAAGTGAACAGCATCAGGTACGAGTCGTAGATTTGAATATCGATTGCGTTCTCCAGGCCAAATCGTGCGTTAGTGACTCACTAGAGGCCGGTTGTTTCAGCACCCGCCAGGCCCACACGCTGATATTTCCGCTCTCCTAGTAGTAGGACCAACGATCTGCGTCCCAAGTCGTGACCTAGCTCCTTGTGGCTGTGATGCGCACCAGCAACCCCCAGGAGGATCAGCCCTTCCGTCGATGATGGACAAAACCCTGGACCGAGGTTGTCTCAAGGCTCCATGCAAGATTGCTTAGTGAGAGCAAAGTTAAACACGTTTGTCCCCTCTGGGCAACCGAGGCTGTTCGGAGCGTTGAGGGTCAACCGAGCTGACGGTAAAGGTGGGCAAACATAAGATATTTCTTTGAGCCTTCCCAGTCTGATCACAATTCAGTCACTCAGTTGTCTCATGAGACGCCCACCGAAGCGCAGCGAACGCCTCATTTCTTCATCTGATTTCTTCCAGCCCAGGATTGTTGGGCGCTCAGTCATAACACTCCGAATTATCCGAATTCAGGGACGCTCCCCTCTCATTGCAAGCTGCGCCTTAGGAGAACCCAACGAGACGAAGGTGAAGCTCTATGTTCCATTTCCCGTGTGAGATATACTGAGGAGCTCGCAGAGGAGGTTAGGGACGGCCCACCTGAGGGTAAGCTTGAAGGCGAAAGATCTCTTTGGTCCTCGTGCTTTGGGAAAGTAATCGCTGACAAGCTCAGACAAAGGCCGGAAAGCCAATCCTCCTGAGTAGCTATGATCTCTCTTTGTGCGGACCAAAGTAGGAGAATATTTTCACGTCTGTGCTCGACTAACTGTATTGCGGCTACCTCACGCTCGCCAAACAGCCACCAATTGCTGGGTAGACTGTGCCATAGCACCAATGGCAATGCACTGTCCTGAGTTACATTCTCAGATACCAAGAAACCACTGAAACCATTTGTACAGAAACTATGAGTCAAAGGAACTGGTATCCGGCGCTACATGCCTGTCGCAAGCCTCCAGCCGGCCGCATCATAATATCATGGCGGGCGCTGCTCTTAATTTCCAGTTGTCGCGCCGGGAGGGGTTCAAATTTATTTGATTACTATGATGGGCAGAAGGCTATCCACGTGGGTCCGACGTTTTCCGTCCTTGGAGGGGAAACCAAACCAACATAAATAGCGGTGACATGTTAAACTCCAAGGCTACCGAAGCGGATGTATCATAGTGTTACCAAGGTAATGGGCATCTGATGCGTCTGACGCACGGAACACGGTGGAGAATGATTTAGGCTCTGCCGTGGCTCTGTCATGGCGTAGGAACTGGAGCGGAGAATGTTAAATCTAGACTAGAATTCTTCAAACTCGAACGCTGACTCAAAAATGCTATTAAAAAGTCACGAGGCTTGTTTGAAATCATGTAGGTCAACACAGCTTTGTCGAATATCAGAAAACCGCGGGCAACATATGAATGGCTTACCTTCGAAGTTCGTTGATGCCCTCAAGACCCCCATGTGAGAAGATTACATGTCTAACCCCTTCATTCAGGGGTGAGTATCAGTTGACTGGAGGCCCTTGGATACCAAGGACACCGCACACGCCACCATCAGGTCGACCCAAAGCCACTTGACACGAGATCACCTTTGCACTCCCCCATTGAATTCAGCATACACCAGTGCAATGCAACTCCAAATGCTGGCCTGCTGCATCTAGATACCAGGATGGTGCACTGTTTGTTCTCAAGCACATTGTATTCTATTCTACTTACATACACGTGTCGAAACCATAGGGACAGTGTTTGATCACGCAGCAGGGGGGATCAGATCCTGCTACCGCATGGGATCTTTTATTTAGACGTGTCCTACATATTTGTGGAGAAATGTAACCGTTAGTCTTGAAGTACGGATGACGAGTGCTTAATCACCGACCAGCAGACATGCCCAACCTTTCAGTGATAGGAACGATAAAAGTTACGATTTATTCTCTGTCTAGCCGAGCCTCCGCTGTATATTGAGCATTTAACAATAGGCAGAAAACAAACAAGCTGGGTTTACCAGGCAAGTCTGCAGCGCGAGCGTTTAACATGTGCATGTATAAAATCGGGGTGATTCATAGACTCCATCCGCAGCAAATACCAAAAAGTATTAAAGATAAGCAATTTGAAGATGTTAAAAAATTGCACGGACGAGGCCACCACCAATAGCAGCCCCTGTATACAACGATTAGCTTCATTCAAAATAAAGCAGATGGCCTATGGAACATACCAGCGCCGAAACCAACACCACCAGCAGCCGAATGGGCCATCTACGGTTTGGATAAGTGATAGTTTCAGATCATAGGAGTAGTTCTGGCGCACCGTGTTTCCCAAGCCGCCAAACTTGCTCTTCTTCTCCTCTTTTCCTGGAGCTTCTTGGAGTCCGATCGAATTGGTAGGACCTGCTCCTGCTGCAGGGGGCTGGTCCATACCGTGATATGCAGCCCTGAAGGGTTTGTAGACAGGCTTTTCTTTCGCGGCCGGTTGTGCTTGGATCTTCTCTACGTAGCTCGCTGGGAAGATGCCCTGGCGGCCATTCACGCGACCAGTCCACCAATCGGCATTGGTCTCTTCGAGGATTTCAATAACATCACCTTGCTGAATTGAAAGGTCTCCTGCGTCCTGGAGATATATGTTAGTGGGCATCACTTTTAATCATTCAAAACGCGCCTGGCCGGTCCATGCCCAGAGGGCGCGGGCTTGGGGTACTGCGGGGGCGGGCGGGGCAACAGCGGGTGTCGGAGCCGGCACAGGTGCAGCAACGCGTGGTGTGGGGGTAGGGAAGGAGGGTGCTACGCCGTTGGTCTGAGAATTTGAACGTGGCAACTTGGTGAGGAATTGTGATGCATCTGCCTGTGTGATGTATCCTTGAGAAACCAAAAATTCAACGTTGTTTTCTACTTGAGAAACAATATGAGCGAGTAGGGCCGCATTTTGGGAGTTTACGTGAGTCATGGCAGAAGGAAATGAGCCAACCTGTGATTCAGCTGGAAAGTGTAACAAGGCGTGGTATTTAAGTCCATTGTCATTGTGATTGATGGTAGCATAAGCGGCCACACGAGGACTACCATAGGGGGTTACCCCTAACCCTAGACTCAGTCTCAATCACAAATCCAATAGGTACAGATTCAGAAAAAGCCATAACATACATCATCTTCACAGCGTCCGCCTCAGAGACATGTCCAATGTGCCTGCAATCAAGCCAATAACGGCACTTCCTGCCTTCGTTTCTCAAGAGGAATATACGTCGATAGTGGCATCTACACCCAATTCATTCAACGATATCCCTCCTGTGATCAAGCATAAGGAGGAAAATGTCACGGTTATCCTAGATCCTCCATTCTCAGACTTCTCAGGCGACGAACTAAAAGGGACCCTTTATGTTCTGACGAGGCGGGCACCAAAACTTCATTCCTCTTGATATTTAACTGACCTTCTTTTGTCGTTTCTAGTACCCTTGTGTTTTTCTCAGCCTCTGGGCGCGGTTTCCAAGTTGAATACCCTTCAATCACCCTCCACGCGGTCTCACGCGGGGAATCCGGGTCTATGATCTACTGTCAGCTTGACGAGTCAAGTGCAGAAGATGGTGCTGGAGACGAGGAAGGATACAGCGACATGCGCGAGCTCAGTCTAGTCCCTGCGTCTCCAGAATCATGTACGTATCCAGTGCTCATCTGGTCCACCTCATCTAAAGCTTTGTTCAAGTGGAACCTATTTTTGAAGCTCTATCATATTGCGCATCGCTACACCCTGACAACGGTGCCGAAGAGGACGACGAACTTGACGATGCCTTCATTGACCCGAGCACTGCTGATTTCGAGACCTTCAACGGAGATGAGAACGAGGAACTCAGTGAAGTTGGGAGGGTGCGCAGTGATTTCTTTAATGATAACCGCTATGCGCCGTACTAGACCAACCCTCTTCTGCTCTTCCCTGCTCAAAACCGACAGGCCGCCCTCGCACATTTAGAATCTATCATTTACGATCCCTTCGAAGATGCCCAAGAACCATCTGCCGATAGCCATGAAAAAGACGGCTCGGATGAGAGATGTGAAGAGCAACAAAAAGCAACAAAATCTTGATGGATTTTATTTACTTTTATTTCATTTTTGGGAAATTGCACCTGGCATCAGACAATGCGTTTCATCATAACAATCATGGTAAAAGAATATACATAGAAAGACAAGGGTGGGCCAGAATACGTGCGAAACTATGAGGATAGTTTCAGGAAAGCTTCAAATCCTCCACCTGGTAACGAATTGGAAGGGCCTGTTTTGCCAGTTGGAGTGGGTGTTGAGGGTGTTGCTGTGAGTGGTACGAAAGAAGCCATAGGTTTGACCTCTGCTGCAAGCTGATTCAGTGGTGGGTTGTTGAAAACAGGAAGTGGTCCCCAGAAATCAGCAGCGGGCGTTGAAGTGGACGGGGGCGACTGCGTCGTTCCACCTGGAGTCTTTTTCAATGAGACTGAGCTATGTTTCTTGGGGTTCGAGCCAGCTCCACGTCTCGGAGGAGGCGGAGGTGAGCCAGGGTGGAAATTGTCTTCAGGGAGGTTGAAGTTCATGTCTTGGAGGGGAGTCTCTGCTGCTTGAGGTGTTGCGAACAATGGCCCTGTAACGGAACCGAATATGCCCGGACTCGGCGGGGGCTTTTTAGGCGTTTCGGATTCGGCTGCAGGCGGCGGTGCTGATGCTGCCCTTTTGTTGAGTATCGGTTCTTTGCGAACCTTTAGAAGCGCCTTCTTCAGTTTTTGCGCAGACCTCTCCGCGTTCAAAGCGGCGGCAGTAGTCACAGCAACATGAGGTGTGATTGCAATACTACGTCGCCGTTGGTCGGGTAGACGTGCATCACGAGATGGTGAAGCAGTGCTCGTGGATTTGATCTTGAGCGTCGCTATGCGCTCAGCCAATTTCGCCACATCATCCCTTTGTTGTTGGATTGCTATATCAATGTTACGATATGTCCTATTGATGACGTCAAGGGTAGGAGCTCTGTAATACCGTTCATCAGAATCGAGCAAGGAGGATTCTGAAGAGAAAGATTAACCTGATGGAAGGCCTGCCCGAGGCTGCCTGAGATAGTTTCTTCTTTGATTCCTGAAGGTGGGATTCCAGCTTCTGGACGCGGTCTCGCATGGCCTGGGAATGTAAGTTGGAAGGAAACCCTGCAAAAACATAGCTTAAACATACCCTAATACCACGACGAAGCTGTTGCTGGGATTCGAGGTGTTCCGGGCCCAATGAACGAGTGCTTAACATCTTGGCAAATTCCTTATCCGACTTGGCCTTGTTGAAACGGGCGATCTCTTCCCGTCTTGTATTTGCTGGACTCAAGAGTTATTGTACGGTATGACCGATAGAGATAAAATAACTTACCTTTCAGCATATTACTATTCAGTTCGCGCAATGTCTGTTTGAATGCCTCTCGCATACTTCCAAGCTCAACAAGATCCTTCTCAAACTGCACTAAAGTTCGACCGAATGTAGTTGCATCGCTGATTCTCCATTTATCCAGTACACCGAGACCCGCTTTTAAACGCGATCCTCCCGCAGACTTGTTCAATTCAGCGTGATTCCGGGCTGCTTCCATACTGAGCTCGCTCAACTGAAGAAATGGAGGTCAGTTCACTCGTATTGCATCTCAACGTAGATAATCTCACGTCCTTCAATTCACCCTCCACAACCTGGACCAACAGGATGCATTCCTTCTGCAGACCCTCCTCAACACCTTGAGGTGGCTGAGGAGTCGAAGGAGCCACAGGTTTGCTAGGCAATGTGGGAGGGGCTGATTGAGGCATGCCTACGGGACTTGGACCAAATGGCAACCCGAAGGGACTCGCCGAACCCCTGACACCGAACAAACCAGGGGTCGCCTGACTGCTTTGAGTCTCGGCTTTCGGTTTGGGCGTAGTCGAAAACAAACCTGGACCGGCTTGTGCGAAGACTGGCGGTTTGGAAGGCATCAAGGATGGGCCCGGTGCGTCTTGGTTGCTCTGGGGAGCACTCACTGGTCTGGGTGCAAGAGAAAATGGTGGCAGAGAGAAGGGTGAACCTGTGGGCGTAACAGGAGCAGTCTTTGGTACTTGGGAAGCCCCTGGAGGTGCGGGCGGACTTTCAGAGCGGCCGGCAAAGACGGGAGTTATCATAGGCTTCGGTTGGGCAAGGAGCTCGGGTGGTTTAGAGAAAACGGGGGGGGACTGTTGGCTTGGGGTAGGGGAAGGAGTCAATGAAGGCAAGTGCGTTTTAGCAGGCTCAGGTTTTGGTGCAAATGATGCGGCTGGCGTAGACTTCGCAGCAGCAGGTCCGCCAAAAGATGACAACAATGGAGGTGTTTTAGGCCTTTTGGATGTTACGTCCCCATCCTCCAGCTTGACTGGTTCCCCTCTACCTGGCGGGGGTCCGCTCGGGAGCGGGTCCGGCGAGGTAGAAGGCTTGCGAGCCGCCTCTTCCTTGACTTGACCTTCCTCTTCTTCGTCTTCTCCTGACACTGGCGCAGCTGCCAAAGGTGAACTGCGGGCCGGACGGGTACTGGGCCGACCAAGACCGATCCCGAAGGGTGACGGTGAAGGTGACGAAGGCGTGGAGGGGGTAGAGAATGGTGTTGGTGAGGGACTTTTCGATAGCACTTTGGCCTCCCTTGAAGGCGAGCCGGGAGGAGTTGTGCTTTCCTCCTTGGGACCCAAAGCCTTCGTAGATCCCCCACCTTCAGCCGGGGGCGACGGAGTGACCTCAATCGATGGAACCTCGGGCTGAGGCGTAGATGATGGAGATCTTGTATCAAAAGATGGTAGGAGAACATCGGCGGCTTTTCCTTTACTTTTGTCAAGTTGATCTTCTTCATCGGAAGCTTCGTCGTCTGTCGGTGGCCCGCTCGAAAAGTCCGACGACAGGAACGAGCGCGTGTCGTCGCCTTCATACTCGCCTTCTTTCTCGACTTCCTCATAAGACCTGTCAGCGCTGACATCGACAAAGGAACCAATGGATGACATAGAAGTGGTGCTGCGAGATGGGTCTGGTTTTGCTTCACCGGGAGCTCCCTTCGGTGTGGTGCTTTCTTCCTGCGGAGCGGGAGTTGAGGGCGTGGGCGTCTTAGGGGTTGTTGAAGCGTCCGCAGCCGAGGGTTTGGCTGGCGTCGATGTCAATGAGGCAAAAACGGATACTGATTTGCTGGGCGTAGACGGCCCCTCAACCTCTTCCGAAGCTGCAGTCCCCGGCGTAGGCCCTTGTGGTGGTTCCTTCTCAATTTTGCCTTCACTCTTCAACAAGTCCGAGAACGACGACTTCTGAGCTGCCAAAGCAGAAAACGCTGAAGTTCCACCACTGAATGCGTTGAATCCACCACTAGCTGGAGGTTTCGTTGGAGTTGTTGTCGGAGTCGTAGACCCGAAGGCCGACTTCGAAGCAGCGCCCAATTGTGATGTCGCTCCAAATGCCGAGCCAGTAGCAGATGCATTGGAGAAAGGTGATGTACCTGCAGTGCCGATTTTTGACGGCGCACCAAAGATGGGACCAGCGGTGGTGGTAGAAGATAGTGGTTTAAAGACAGGTGCTAGACCTCCGCCGCTAAATGCAGTGACAGCGGGGGCCTTTTCTTCAGGCTTCTTGAAGAACGGTGATGATTCTGGCAACGCCCCAAACGCTCCAAACCCGGAAGGCTTCTGAAGAAATGACGACACAGGAGTATTAGGACTTGGTGCTGGTGCTGTCTTATCCAATGGTGAGCTAGTCCTAGCGGGCTCGGGAGAGGATGGTGGGGACATTACACCAGGCGGGGGTTTAGTTGGACTACCTTGAGGGGTGGTAGTCGTCTCCACATTTCCTCCCAGCCCAAATTCAGACGTAGAACCCGCGAAGGCGTTCCCTGCTTTTGCAAATGGAGAGGATCCGGGAGATCCAGCACCAAATGGACTTGGGCTGCTACCATCCGACGCGAATGATGGCTTTGCTGGCTCCTCCTTTGAGGCAAATGGCGAAGGGGTACTGCTTGCGTCCTGCTGGTTCTGTTTGGGCGTAGACCCGAATGCGCTCGTACCACCAGACGCAAACGCAGCAAAGCCACCAGTCATGGGCACTGTTGCCTTATCGCCCTGCAGTGCAGAACCGAATGATGACGGGGAAGAAGTTGCAAATGCAGCGAAACCGCCTGTACTTGACGCAGCCGCAGGTTTTCCAAAACTAGACTGGCCAAAACTGGGTTGACCGAATGCTTGTCCAAATCCAGGTTGGCCAAAGGCCGGTTTTCCGAAGCCTGTTTGTCCAAAGGCGGAATGTGGTGCGGACTGGGGAGGCGACGGAAATGCTGATACGGCTTGCTTCTCCTGGCTAGAAGAGCTGGTTGAAGCTGCAGATCCGAAATTACTGAAAGCACCGAACCCTTGTGCCGGCTTGATGAGTCCACCAAAAGCCGATGTGGCGGGAGCCTGGCTCGTCGATGGCGTTGTACCGAATGAACCGAAGATTCCCGGTTTCGGTTTATTATCAGTGGCACCGCTGCTCTCTCCGCCTAAAGATAGACCACCGAAAGATGGGGCGGTGCCATCCGACATGGATGCTTCCCTTGTCATTTCCTCAGAAGGCGGGGCCAGTTGTGTAGGTGGGGAGGCAGAGGATGAGCTCATGAAGCTTGGTGCGCCGAATACGTTCGAGGAATCCCGCTGTGACGCAATATTTGCGAACGCATTGCCAGAACCTGCAGATCCGAACGGCGAGTGAGTCGGTTGAGAAGAACCAAATGTTGAGGGCTGACCAAAAGTAGACGAACCCGAGGAAAGTGAACCAAATGCGGAGGGTTGACCGAATGTAGGTTGGGATGTTTGTCCGAAGACAGAAGTCGGCTGCGACGGTGTTCCAAAGGCAGAACTCTGCTGCCCTGAATTGGATCCGAAAGCGCCAAATGGTGAGGCAGATGGTGGCTGATTGAAACTCGAGAGTGATGAAAGAACACTGGCAGCTTCCTTCTCGTCCATGGCGGAGTCCTGCGCAACGTCGGTTGCTACTGGCATGGTCACCGTCGTCCCGGTCGTGGGCGACGCCATCTTGGGGTATGGCTTGGAGTGTTCCAGATGCCAAGCCTGTAACGATCCATCGTTGAGATAAGCATATACTATAGGCGTCGAGCTGCTTAGATCCGTCAAGTCAACATCCAATGCCATTAGTGTTGTCTCCTCCGTCTGATTGTCCAGAGGCAAAGACACGGGATTTTCCTGGGATTGTTGATGCCATTGCCCACTATGACCACCAAGAATTTCCATGTCTACGGATGCCCGATCACCAACTACAACCAGAGATTTCGCATTCTCGGCATCCGAGTCCTCATCCCAGTGAGGAAGAATGAGAGCGTGCGACTCTTGCGGACGGTCAGTCATAGTGAAAGGATGGAGCGTATCGAAAACGGTCAAGATATTGGACTTGGCGTCGAGGGAGACGATCTGCTGGATTGGTTCTCCCTCATTTTCTATTTGTGGCGCATAGGTCAACCTGAAGGCATGTCCGGGGCTCAGCCAATTCAGACCGACTAACCGCCCTTCAGCAGCGGGAGGAATGTGTTTGTTTGGCGTTGACTTGTTGTTAGGGGCGAAAGTTAGGACATCACCACTTTGCAAGCCAATGGCAAGATGTTTGCCTTTGGGAGACCAGGATACTGCGCACCTCATTAGTAACTGTAGACGAAACTGATCCCTAGGACACTCACCTGCTACGGGACCAGCATTTGGATCGGTTGTCGACCAACCGCCTAGCGACTCCAGCATTGTGTTCATCAGGTGAACCACACCATCGCTTCGCACAACGGCAAACACATCAACCAATTCAGGTTCCATTCCCGGGTTGGGGGCAATTTGACGCAAAGCTCCAGGTTGTTCGTTATATGTGCGTAAAGGACTGATGAGATCTGAACCGGACGAAAACAACTTTGCAGTGTCGTAGACATATATGGACCCGTTGTCAACACCCACTATCAGACGTGTATCGTTGTGGGCGAATGCGAGTATAGTAGGGAGTCCAATGTCGAGGTTAAGATCCCGTTGAGGAAAAAAGAGACCCTTCTCATCCTCGCTCGCGTTCTTGAAGGAGTTGCGCAATTCCTCGAGGGGAGAAAGTATGATATCTAATCAAAACAACATGAGCATATGTTGACTTTCAACGAGATCCGATTCACCTTGTGTGTCGCCGGTCTTCCTGATAGCAGCGAACCACCCTTTCGTATTCGCCACAGCAAATGGACGGTAGGTTATTAAGCGATCGAGTATGAAGGGTTCAGAGAGATAAATGCGCGTCTTTTTGTTAACAAGACGAAATGTAGGGTACTATGGAATATGATCCGTTAGTTCGGGACGCGTGGTATTCGCTCTCTACCTACGTTGAAGCCTTCTGACGGACAAGACCTTCTGCTGGAGTCGACAGTGACATGAGATTGGGAAGGGCGGGCAAGGGGCGTAAGCTGTTCCGTCGTAGACATAGATACTCCAGAGTTTTGTAGAGGAGTAAAATTCATGATGAAAGCTCAGAACAGGTGGGCGGCGCGAGTGGCGTAATCGCAACCGTCCTTCGTCCTTGGACCTTCACGAACATGCTCGACAGTTCAGTCAGAATGTCTGTCGTGCACGTGACAGTCACGTGTACTCAATTCTAATATTACCCTCTCCGCACCTCCACTCGGGGGCGAGTCCTAATCTGAGGTCTAATCATTGCAGCCTCCTGCCCACCACCATGACTGTCATGAACCCAGATGTCCTCCTAGCACACATAGCCGCTCAAACTAGAGGAAACCTGGAATTCCTCCTTTCGCAGAAGCAGCTGACTGAAAGTGAATGCCAGTCACTTCTGCAGAAACTTCGGACAATTGAGGATACTTCACGAATTACTGAGCAAACGCAAAACATCACGATAGCACCTTTCGCAGTTTCCTCCCCTACCTCAAATACTTCTATATCACGCGCAGAAGCTTCCCACCCTGTCTCCCCAACGTCTCCCCCTCCAAGGCCTTCGTCAAATCTGCAAGGACTTTTCCGCGTCCGAGCCATCTGGGGTTACAACGAACACAATGAGGTAAGAGCCATTAGCCTGCACGTCCACAAACTAGATATTTATTTTATTAAGGATCCGCGGGACTTATCCTTCTCTCCCGGCGATATTATCGACGTTCTCAGGGAAAATAATAGCGACTGGTGGGAAGGTCGTTGCAACGGGAAGATCGGACTGTTTCCCTCCAACTATGTGGAGAGGATCGCCTCTCCTGGTTTTCCGACTCTATCCGCGAATAATCCTCCCGCTTGGACAGGAGAAAAGTTCACTCCGCATGTCCCAACTCCGTACCACCCCCCTCAGCACCCGCTACCGAACCCTAGCCCCTATGCTCCACCACCAATGACATATCCTAACCCACCTGGACCCCCGCCAAATCAACCGCTTCAGGCCGTCGTTGCGGTTAATGAGGAACAAAATCCCAACAAGCCAAAGAAACACTTCCTGCAAGGCAAACTGGGTAACACAGTATGTTATACTTGCTGGACCGAGGTGTTGTGATGCTGAGTCGTCTGCTAGCTCGCTCATTCCGCTGTAGGCGGTGTAGGCTTTGGTGCAGGTTAGTTACTCCCATACGTAAGAATACCTTCGGTGACTTATGAGTTAACCCCAATACGACAGGTTCAGCGATTGGAAGCGGGCTTGTCAACTCTATCTTCTGAGATTATCCCTTTTGTACCCGTTCTCGCATGTGCTTCATTCTAATCGTAAAACTTTTTTGGCGTACTTTGATACCCGCGGCAGGTTCTTTTCTGCATGGCATCATCCAATTCGGACGTCTTTGAAAACTACCTTCCTCATAAGTGACACAACCCTGAGACCGAGTTCCGAGAAAACATATTACATAAGTATACGGGGTCATATCTTCGTCTGTAGACTGTCTCCGTTCCCCAACCTTGTAGCACCCTAGTGACTATGAACCGTGTCAGTATTCTCCCAATCCCTCAAGCTGTCCTCGATGGCCTTTCCGAAGAATCCAGAGCTTCAATCCGGAGGCTGGCCACTTTTCTCGCCAACGCCAAGCTGCCTGATCTGTCCGTTGGTTACTCCGTCCCCCATCTGGCTCATTCACATAAAGCGATCCTTCTCTGTCCAGCGCACCATATCCCAGGACCAAGTTAGCGGCCGTTCTTGTACTCATGTATGAAGAGGAAGGACAGCTTCGTGTTCTGTTGACAACCAGATCCAAGACATTACGAACGCACGCTGGACAGACTGCTCTTCCAGGTGGAAAGGCTGATGAAGCAGATAACAACCTTATGGAAACTGCGGTATGTTATTGCCACCTTCTGAACTTGATGTCTAATCTCCATCAAAGTTTCGTGAGGCGTACGAAGAAGTACGATTGCCGTTGAACTGTCCGGATATTTACCCAATCGGCCTCTATGAGCCTTTCCTGTCGTTACACAAGCTCCTCGTTACCCCTGTGTTCGCCCTCTTGACTCGGAAAGATGTACTTGGTCACCTTAGACCTTCTGAAGGGGAGGTTGCGAGAATTTTTAGTCACCCTTTAAAGGCAATCCTGAATCCGCGTCTTTCTGAAAACGAGGCCTCTCTTGCAGAAGTAGGGAGTGAAGATTGGCCGTATGAGACTACTTATTATGTACGACAGCAATTCTAAATCTGTCTGAATTGACTGACCCTTAAGCTTTAGAACTCGAGTGATTCCGCAGTCGCGATGCTCGGCAACACGACATACAGGATGCATCGTTTTCGAACTATGGCCTCCCCGATTAAGGGACTCACTTCCGATATTCTGGTAAGGCCATGTTTGCAATCACACGTGTGGATGAAGGATTCTCATGTATTTGGGCTCCCCATGATAGATCAAGGCGGCCGAAATTGCTTATGGGGAACCAACTGTCTACGAACGGTTTGCCCCTGACCAAATCAGAGGATTCGACGCGGTGCTCAAGGCTTCATCAAACTGAACGAAGCACTTGATGGACCAGCCTTCCTACGTTCAGATAGACTACTGTATAGCGAATAGTATTCGGCGTTATAACTGCAAGGAGAAACGGAGAACAACATACACAAGCACTTGTAAGGTTCAATTTAGGCAACTGTTGTCGCTTGTGCGCGGGAAAGGAATCTGGGAATCTGGACACACCAAATCAGATGGTAATCCATATGTATAAATAGTTGGGCATGATGGCATGGCCGCCACATCGATAATTCTACAGCTTGTATTCCTCTTGTATACTCCGCCACACTGCATCCTTCCACGTCCATGCCTTCCATACCTCCCTATTCGTCGACCTTTAACCCGTTCAGCATGGATTCCCCACCCTCAGCCTCCAGGCCTCTTCCTTCATCGACGTCGGAGCACTTGCGCCGGGGAATAGTCGCTCATCATCTCCCAAATACGTCCTATCGAGGGACCCTGCCTCAACAACGACAACACTCATCCAGACTCTCACCTAGTAGTCAGGATTCATGGACTTATAACCCAGTCTTCGGGATTGTTCACTCATTCTCTGGTTGCTGTTCCGTCTGCAATGCATATGTGGATCATGTGGCGACCGCCATGAATCGCGGCGACGTCTCCTTCGCTCAAGCTGTTGAAGCGCGCAAAGATAGTCAGGATACATTCTTCATGGATGGTTTTGGTGAAGGCATGCGTCATCAACGGAGCAACGACTTGCAGCTGAACCAGGAAAATGAACACCTTCGATCCAGGTTGGGTATTACCACGGCCGAGAATGAATCCTTGCGCAAGGAGCTTGACCAGGTCAAGCAACAACTGGCTAATCTCGAGGAGTCCATGCGCCTAAAGATTTCCTCAACTAGTCCCATGGCTGGCTTCCCATCTCGTCCGTCACCGTCCACTTCGGGTTCGTTTGGTCTAGGAAGCCGAGATTCTTCTATTGGATCATTCATGGAATTACAACATCGCATTGGCCAAGACACCAACCTCATCTCTCCTAGGGCTTCATTTTCAAAGACGGAACCATCCGGGACACACATCACGACCACGCTGAATGAGAGGCAGCCGAATCAAGTCGATGACCCTACCCAACCACTCCAATCCACCTATGCGTCTGTGGCCTCAAGCCACACTTCCGGAAACCCTGATTC
Source organism: Podaxis sp. C-F-92630 (assembly GCA_018524945.1). Classification (NCBI taxonomy): domain Eukaryota; kingdom Fungi; phylum Basidiomycota; class Agaricomycetes; order Agaricales; family Agaricaceae; genus Podaxis; species Podaxis sp. C-F-92630. The sequence continues at coordinate 135,268 of JAEUWS010000983.1, forward strand.
CCACAGTCCACCAAACCTGCCCCCGAGGCCTCGGCTCTTCGAGCCATCGCCAAGTCCCAGAGCCCATCAGCAACCCCTAACCACTGCACGGAGTCAACAAGACAAGCCTCGCATGAGACACCCGAAGACAATGAAGGAGCTAAAAGATCTTATGGACCTCGCCCGTGAACCGACCAGCGAGGGAGCCGCTGCCTTGGCCGTCGTAAAAAGTGTTTGTTCGCGTGCACATGGTACCCCTCGAGACAGCAAGACTTTTATGCAGCGTTGGATTCTTATGAATTGGAAGAACCCCTACGCGACCACCTCCAACACCTCTTCTGCATCGGCTGCTGATGTCAAGCCGAATCCTCGCATTGACGACCCTGTGGATGTCTGGTATGAGTATCTCTGCACTCATCCTCATTCATGGCCCAAGGGTGTTCGCAAGGATGAACTTGGCCGGCCCGTCATGTCCGATCTTATTGCTAATCGAGCAGTGGCACGAATGAGACCACCCGAATCAGCGGCGTCAAGGAATGATTATATCGCTCATGTCACAGACATGTTCGCTGTTCCAGGAATGTACAAGCACCTCGTGGAGAAAAACAACTTCGTTATCGCTTCCGAGGTTTCCTACCGACCATTTGCTGGGATCATTACTGTCGAAAACATCGCTCGACATTTTGCCGAGTCTGGGTTTACGTTCGACAATGCCACCACAAACTTCGAGCCTTGGGCGAAGCACTATAAAGAGTGCTGAAGTCTTCCCATTAATTCTTCACCTTGATATACAAAGGAGCTTTTGTTTAGCCCCTTTCACGAATGTACCCATATTCGATACCATATCATCCTCATACTTCTCTTGCCCTTCGTGTCGCCCAGTCGCACTGTTGTTTGTCCGTTTACTGTTGCTCTCTTGTATAGACTTGTTTATCGTCTCCTTCCTCCATGTATGCCCATACCCCTCTTATTCTTGTTCTTTCTGATCTCCGTTGGAAATCATTTATCCGCTGTATATCTTCTTTTTGTCTTGCGTGTAAAGTACATAGATGCCCTCAGTTTTATGTACCTGGAATTCAGTTTTTGGGACGCTTGGAGTATTACATACTACATACGTATAGACAGCGTGAGAACGGACACCGGGTGATTATGGGTGAATGTGCTTCGCTGCGTCGGAAAAATATCACAGAGGTGTTTACACCAGCTCAGCGCTGTATCAACCTCTGGCCGTAACCAAGGTGATGCTGCACTGATTTCGCCGCTTTGGGGGCAAGATGTCGTCGCTTTTCAAAAATCTCAGAGTCCATCAAATATTTGGTTCCAACACCGATGTCGGAAAGACCATCCTGACCACTGCGCTCGTCAATGCTTCGGTTGCAAGGAAGACACCTGTTTACTACCTCAAACCCGTGAGCACTGGTCGACCTGAGGACGCCGATGATGGGTACGCGTTTGTAACACGTCCGGTAAAGTCGTTAGCTGATGACTGGCACAGACATATCAAACGTTATACGAAGTCGAGCCTTGTCCATGCGGACTGCCTGTTTCGCTACGATGAGCCCGTCAGTCCACATCTTGCTGCAAAACTGAAGGCCACGAATGATACTCTGTCTGAGGTATGCGTGTCGTTTAATTCTCCGTGTGTTCGGGAATGCTGACCCAAGAGTCATGATGTTTAGATCCCAACTGACCAAACCTTCATCAACACTATTGCAAATCGTATCAGGCAGTATGCGGGCAGAGGACAGAAATACGCTCATGTGTATTTAGAAACGGCAGGAGGTGAGATTGCATTGTCGAGAACGCGAACTACCTATGTTCGCATGGACAGTGAACACCACGCAAGAGCCCAGCTGACCTAATTATCAAGGCGTTCACAGTCCTTCTCTCACTGGGACAACGCAAGCCGACTGCTATAGACCACTTTTTCTACCGACTGTTCTGATTGGAGACTCGAGACTGGGCGGAATATCGTCAACTATTTCGTCTTATGAATCGCTCCTCTTACGAGGTTATATCATCGACGCTGTTCTTCTCTTCCGGGACGACTATTACCGCAACTGGGAGTATTTGGAACCATATTTCGCCGAAAAGGGCATACGCCTATCTGCTATCGACCCTCCGCCTACTCGACTGTCCGATCCCGTCGCAGATCGCCAATCTACTCAGAAGTATTACGACGATTTGATCGCCGTCCCCACTTCAAACGGGATAGATGCTGTCATTGATCACCTGGATCAATGTCATATTAAACGTCTCGACGAACTCGCATCGATGCCCAGGCGTACCCTTGATACGGTTTGGTGGCCATTCATTCAGCACGGCCTAGTGAAAACGGAGAAAGATGTCACAGTCATTGACAGCGCATATTCCGACTTCTTCAGCGTTTATCGGCCACAAGAGGACACCAGTGAAGCTCAGTCTGATGCCACATCATTACTTGTACCAGAATTCGACGGTTCCGCGTCATGGTGGACGCAAACCGTGGGCCATGCACATCCCTCTCTTACTCTCGCTGCTGCGAGGGCAAGCGGACGATACGGTCATGTCATGTTTCCTCAAGCGACACATCTCCCTGCACTAAACCTGGCTGAAAGACTCGTTCGTGACGGGCCGGGGAAGGGTTGGGCTTCTCGTGCATTCTTTTCTGACAATGGATCCACCGGAATGGAAGTCGCATTGAAGATGGCCCTTCGCGCTTACGCTGTCAGGAACAATGTAGCCGAGCCAGACAAAAAACGTCTGGGTGTCCTTGGCTTGAACGGGAGCTATCACGGTGACACAATCGGCGCAATGGACGCTTGTGCAGAAGGCGTCTATTCATGCGAGTGGCATGATGCCAAGGGATTCTGGTTCGAACCCCCGTCTGTTGGTATCGTTAACGGCAAACCTAGTGTCACTTTGACGCCGGCGTTGAGCAGACTGGTAGGAGAACAGGTCCTCCCCGTCCCCTCGCTATCCTGGATCTATGATGTGGAAACACGATTACAAACTCCTTTGGCCGCGGTGTATCGGGCCTATATCAAGGAAACACTGGAGGAGCTTGAGAATCAGGGGCAGAAGTTTGCTGCTCTTGTACTTGAGCCTCTCGTTATGGGCGCCGGTGGAATGATCTTTGTCGACCCGCTCTTCCAACGGCTCATGGTGGATGTCGTTCGTTCACAAAAGAATACCGACAGTCCGTCCACTTGGTCCGGCCTTCCTGTTATTTTCGACGAAGTATTCGTTGGACTGCATCGTATCGGTATGGAGAGCACTGGCCCATTGTTGGGCGTCTATCCAGACATCTCTGTCAACGCCAAAATTCTCACGGGCGGCCTTGTCCCACTTGCAGTCACTCTTGCGTCGGAGTCAATTTTCCAGGCATTCTGGGGTGATAGCAAAGCCACTGCTTTGCTACACGGTCATTCCTACACGGCCCACGCTATTGGCTGCGAAGTCGCTAATGAGACGCTGAAGTTGATCGACACCCTCAAGACCAGCGAGGACTGGCAGGCTGCACAGGCGAGCTGGACGAACGGAGTACCTTCCCCAAGCCAAGTTTGGAGTTTCTGGGACCCTGGTTTTGTCCAGGCAGTATCGGAATTACCAAATGTAGAGAACGCGATGGCACTCGGATGTGTTTTCGCAATCAAACTGAAAGGTGGCCCAGACTCCGGTGTGTTAACAACCTATTATCCCCCTGTGTTGAGATGGTGCTGATACTTGGTCAGGTTATGTTTCGATGTCAGCACAGGCCATGTTTGAACCTCTAAAAACCTTCATGCCCAATGCCAATGAATTGTCGGCTGCGCCTGGTGGCGCGCCTTTCACTACTCATTATCGAACGCTTGGGGACATCGCATACTTCATGACCAGCCTCAATGCTCGTTCGTCTGTCGTAAGATCTATGGAGGACAAGATATGGCGCATTTTGCAAGATCCATAACCCAATAGTTTTCGTATTGCTTGGAAACCCCCTTCAGAAAGGGCTATGTCAGTTTGTCCACTAGAGCTTTTGACTAACTCTATTCTCTCTAATTACGTCCCGATAAAATGGCTTTCCCGCACCTCAAGGCCCTCGTGCCTTGTGCTTCATACGTGCTTCCGACTAGAAAGAGCTTGTCTATGTATCATATAGTTCATTGAATGTCAATCTTTCTCGTAGAGACAGCAGAGTACTTCTTTACGGCCTCACCAGGTAACGACGTTGTGGACTTCGTTAACAACCCCCCATCTAAGCGGGCCGGCACGAGACTGTCGACCTGGCACTCCAACCACCTCCCAAACTTCCCTGCGCATTTTAATTCCTCTTCCCTCATGTTCCATATGGCTGCCGCGCGAGGTAAGAGGTCCGACCAGCATACTTGTGTCCACCCTAACGCAACATTTTCTGCGCATTGCTGGTAGTATATTTATACCCGCTGTGCTACACCCAAACTTTGGAGGCATTTCATCGACCCTCATAGATCATCGCTCGTGCAAAGAACAAATCGAATTGCTTTTTGAACCTCTAACCTCACCCTCAACTACTTGCATTGGGCCGCTTAACAGGCACGAGTTACTCCAGGTGTGGGACTTTCCACAGCAAGGAGATAAGTATAAGGAGCGAGCAGGCTACTATGTTTTTAAGTCCTCACTCCTGACCCCGGAGACAAGGAGTTTGGACAAATGCTCCGAATCTTGTGGAGTCGGCCCGAGTTAGACTTTTATGCCTTGATGTCAGGGATGAGATATTTTCGTTGGCGATGGTCTATGACACGCAATAGACACCTTCGGGCCGCTTCTCAGATTTAGCGACACTCGTCTTGAAAGGGCTCCAAGCTTCTAGCTTCGGGCACATGTGTTCACTCTCTGGTTTGTAAGACTAGCCCATGCATTCGTCTTTCCGCGCGAAAATCCAACCCGACGCTGGAAACTTCCCTGACAAGCTGGCTCTTGATGTTCTGGGCCGCCTATTCTTATTCGTTGAGCGTGTCCGAAATGACAGCGACAGACCACTGATTTATACGTTCCCTTTCAATCTGTCAACCATGACAGTAGGGTCGCGATTTTGCCGTTTTTGGGATTTGAAATGTGGGGAAAAGATTTCCCATATCCTGCCGAAACCCTGCCGAAAAACAGGGTCAACAGCTACAAATTCTCAACCCGGTCAGGCTATCCGCCCGAATGAATTCGTTCTTCTGTGCGAGAAGTAAGCCTATCCATCGAATCGCCTTGTGCATACCGCGGCAGGCTGGTAATGTAATGGGTACCATAAGCCAGGTTCGGCAGCCGAACGTGCATAATTGCGTTATCACTTGTTTGTCAAGTGTTTCTCGTTGGCTTAGTCTTCTGATCAGCACCAGCTCCTAGGCGGGACCGATTCGCTTTAGACTTAACTCAAGAACTCGCGAGCTTCGCCTGCTTGGGTACTTTACTGTACTCCAGAGTGGAACGGGTGGGAGCATCAATGCTATCCAGCTCGTACTTCCTTGTGACGACCGCCAAGTCACACAACACATCCGTTACGGTACAACTGTAAGAACATCATATATTGTCATCGGAACTGGATCGCTGCCAAAGAACGTCCGATGTTCGTCTTGCATCACAAAGAGAAATACGAAGACCGACAATCTCCTGAGCCAAGCTCATTTTGACTTCCGTATTACCATACCTAGTCGGCTTTCCTTTCACGTTGCCCGCCAGATTCTGGGGTCTCGAAATGGCCGTATTCCCATCTTACGGACTCCTCCTTTGGCTGACTTGCAATATTGCGCGCACCCAGGAATGGTTTTTGCTCCTGGGTGCATCCCTTGCAGCTAATTCTCCGCTATGCTACTCCTCCAACCTGAACGGGGTCTCTACATCGAAGGATGCACATGGATCCTCTTCTCAAGTTCATGGATGAGTCCAGGATATTTCCTGCTCGCTTCCGAAGGTGCGCTGACGTTCAAGCGCCGATCGGCACCTCCGACTACACTTGGGATACGACTGAAGGCTGACTTGCTAGGCTTTTGACAAAATCACGATTATTTTGTATTCCCCTACAAGAATTGCTATGGATGATCAAGTAGTTTCGGCGATTCCATTTCACCGTTGCCAGCTCAAGACGGAACGAAAACATATCGCGGATAACATCACCTGATTTTGAGAGGACTGCTCTGGACTGCCATACGTACAACGGAGGACGTCATACTGCCTTCCGGGGAACAGCTCTAGGGAATGCTACCCATCAATACACAGCTTCCCACGAATCGGGAACAAAAAGCACTTCTCGCTCACGGACACATAACCCAGAGAGTGCAGCGAACTAAAGACCCCCTTTAGTGCTAACATCGACTACTGCGTCCATATTTATTTTATCCAGACCTCTTCCGAGGATGCTTTTCCGTGGAGAAACTTCTTACGGGCGGGTGCCTTAGCATATTTTCGATTTGACATCAGGTATGGTTGACGACACTTATCAGTGATCTTTCAGATCTATTTCTATCCGGAGGCGAGGAAACAAAATGGAAGAGATGCCTTGAATGTTGTGCCTGGATATGGGTAAGTGCGTGACTATCCATCCTGCTTACGCGCCATTCCAGAAACTACAAAGATATTTAAACCAACGAGACGGTCAAGGATTAGACAGCTCAGCACTTCCCTCCCGAAATCCGACATCCTTCAATGGGTCCTAAACATCGTATTCTCGTTGGTCTTTGCTTATTCCAGGTCTGTCTGGCATTAGGCGGTTCCAAAATGCAATGCAGAACTATACCTGACGATCCAACATGGCCTGATAAGTTGGCTTGGGATCGTTTCAATACCTCTGTGGACGGGCGCCTGATCCGTACTGTCCCTATTGCTTCCCCATGCCACGGATCAAACTATGATGCCGCCAAGTGTAATATTGTACGGGATCAATGGCATCAACCGAAACTCCAGTTCGTGACTTTTGAAGGTTATTGTTACCTCAAACTCAACATATTTGTTTTATACAGTGAAGAATACGCATCATCTATCATGGCGCCTGTCTTCTTAAACAAGAGCTGCGATCCGTTCACTGCCGTGAACGATCAGTGTGTCATCGGAGCCTACGTTCAATACTCCGTTGATGTGGCAACACCGAACCATGTCATCAAGACGCTTGCGTTTGCAAAGAAGCATAATATCCGTTTTGTAGTAAAGAACACGGGTCATGAGTAAGACCTCTCCTTCATAGCCTTCATCAAGGCTTATCTTTCTTTCTCTTTTTTTTTTTATTCTTTGTCCAGCTACATGGGTAAATCCACCGGTGCTGGTGGTTTGGCGGTCTGGATGCATCATCTTACAGACAGAAAATGGATTCCCCATTATAAAGGGTCCGGTTACTCTGGGCCTGCCGTGAAGGTGCAAGCTGGTGTTATTGGAGATGTACTTGGCGGGACGCTGAAGCCAGGGGGCAAGTTGTCGTGGCTGGGCAATGTCCCGTGAGTCACATTTCTCGACTTATTTGGCTCCGACATTGCCACTGACGTTCGTCTAGACCGTTGGGTTTGCAGGAGGCTACATACAGGGTGGGGGTCACTCTGTGCTGAGCTCTTTATACGGCATGGCTGCGGACCAGGTCTTAGAATTCGAAGTTATCACTACCGATGGTAGATTTGTTCGTGCATCACCTTCCGAGAATGCAGACTTGTACTGGGCATTGAGTGGCGGAGTAGGTCACTTTCATTCTTGTCACTGGTTGTACGTACTGACGTTGCTGGACAGGGAGGCGGCACGTATGGAGTTGTTTGGTCTGTCACGGTCAAAACTTATACCGATATGCCTGTTACGACCGTCCGTGTGCTTTATCGACCTTCGTCTTCGGATAAGTCTGCTCTGGATACGCACTGGCAGGGGATCGCTACCTACCTAACGGAGTCACCCAAGTATCTCAGTGCTGGTGCTTACCATATCATTAACGTTGACAATACCCTCTTCCACGCGGTTATCCTCTTTCCAAAGAAAACTCCTAAAGAGGTGGCCACCTTAACACAGCCGTGGTTTGATGGCTTGAAAGCTCTCAATATCACTCCAGCTATTTCCGAAACTGTCCAACATCCAACAGTGCGCAATGCAGCAGTGCTCGTATACGAGGTATTTGGCGGAGAGATACTCACTGGAACTGACCTCTACGGAGCGAGGATTCTGCCAAAGAGACTCTGGGAAACTCAGAAGAGCCTGAAAACGCTATTTAACACCCTGCGAGGAATTGCCGACAGCAAGGCTACTATCATCGACATTGCTGTTAACCCTACGAGGGAGATATCCGGCAACCCGAACAACGCGATAAACCCCGCTTTCAGGACAATGCATAGCATGTGCATCGTTGTCTGGTACAGTTTCTCCCTGCTTGAAACTTAATTAAAACGTGTTCTTACCTCTCAACCTATATTCCTTAGGCACTGGAATGATACCGCCAGCTGGAGTGAACAATTTGCAGGCACAAGAACGGTGACTACCCTGACAGACAGACTCGTCGCGATAGCTCCTGAGACGGGAGCATACCTGAACGAGGTGAGGATTTCACTTTTCCTCTTTCTCCACGTGAAATTCTGACATCCTTCCCTTACGTCTAGGCAGACGCTTTCGACCCGAACTGGAAGAAAAACTTCTATGGCGTGAACTATAAGAGGTTGTTGCAGATCAAGGATAAATGGGACCCGGATCAAATGCTATACGGCACAACGGCTGTTGGTGGCGATAGATGGGTCATGGTTGACGGAGGTCGACTGTGTCCCGCATCTGGATGAGGGCAGTTTCGTCCTAGGTCCGCTTTCCTCAGTGTGACCAGACTGACGTCACGTTGACAAAGGTCTATGCAATTGAATCCACTAATAGTTGTGCTAGTATTGGGTGTATTTCTGGAATTCTGAAGATGCTGCCTGCCTATTTCTCTGATGGTATAGTCGGAGAAAGGAAAAAAGGGGGTGATTCAGGTAATAGAATGCAATAGACCTAACTACGCCAATACTGGGCAAGGTCGTGAATCCTATCGAGTACCACGGTAAGGTACGAAGTTTCATTTAACAGCGCTTCGAAATGCTTAATGGCATCTTCTTCGGTTAAGTCAAGCCTAAACTTATCCTGTATTTGTTCGTGAACGTCCCGGTGCTTGATATCGGGTATATTAGCGTCCACCATGAGCGCCACCAAGTTCAGAATGAGGTTAGCGCTCTTCCGTAGGATGGTGAAAGCCGTGAAGCAGAAGTTCTTGAAACGGGCGTAGTGCGGGGATTGGGCACCACCCATGCCATCCACCATTTCCTTGCAGACTTTGACTGGAGGGGGAAAGGGTTTGGGGTCCCGTCCTAGGATATAGCCAAAATCAACTGTCATGCAAGTCAGCATGTGGCTCACCAACATCCATATAGCGACAACTCACCGTGGAAGAAATGTCCGTCTGGAGCTACAAGCAAGTTGTCGAGATGCCGGTCACCAACTCCAAGAAGATAGGTCACAACGCAATATCCAGCTAGTATATGATCAGCGGCGTCGAGTGACAAATGATGTTCGGGACCTCACCGCAACTTCGGACGAAGGTGTCAATTACACTTGGCTCAACGCCAGAAGTTCCAACACTTCCTTCATCGGGATTATGTACCCGCAGATAATTAAGCAAGTTCCCATGTTCGCTAACAATCGCCGCAATTGTCTTGCTCGGGATGAAATGTACCATACCCTGTAGTGGACCTGTCGCGAGCACATCGTATGGACTTAGTTTGAGGTCCAAATTCTCCTTGCGCAGCAAGCGATCCATGAGTGTGATCAACTGGATCACTAATTGATCCTGTCGCATATCATCTCCATCCTTGAAAATAACAGGGTATTCAGAGCCGTCGGAGCACTGGAAGTACAGAAGCAAGGGGAATAGATTGGATTTGAAGACGGAGGACTTCTCAGGTATGATTCCCGTTATTTCAACTCTGGCGTTGAGTGGAAGTGGTAATGGTGGCATCGAAGACAGGTTATTCCGCGAATCGGCAAGGAGGAGCCGCAACCGTTCAATTTTCTTTGGCCGTGCGTCCTTCGATGTCCGAAGTTCACGAGCTCGCTTTGCTAATGTTTCGACTAGAAGACCTTGTCTTCTCATTAGCTCACGGCGTTCGGAACCACCTTCAGCCTAACTCGGCAATGAGTAAGGGTTCTTCGAGGCCAAGGGAATGGCATACCTCCAAGATCTTGTTCATAAATTTGAATACCACACGACCATACATCTTAGCCATGATCTTATCTTCGAGCGCCACCTCAACCATGAGGTACCAATACAAGCGATTGCCTAAGATGGCGTTTTGAACCCCTCTCGCGATGAGGAAGTCAGTCAAGCCACTATCCTCATAAGAAATCGCGTTTGGGGCTGAGCGGGAGGACCTCTGGTCGCTTGCTGCGCTCTCGAATTTGAGGGCTTGGACCAGTTGGAGAAGATAAAGCATAAGCTCCTATACCACAGGTCAACAAAGTACGCAGAGCTGGTCTGACGTGCTGGCGTACGTCATCATCTGCTCGACTGAGCTGTTTGACGGCAAAGGCTCGTACTCTTGAATCAACTGTATTGGGTCCAAGGAGCTCCAGCGCATCATCGGTGTCTATCTCCGTCCACATAGGTAATAGCTCTTCCACGGCTTGCTTGACCTCAAAAGAATCTCGCCAAGTGACAGCCTTGAGGAACTTTGTGAGACCTCGTTTGTCTCGGGCCAAGTAGAATCGGAATTTCCAGATGAGATCTTTTTCTTCCGAGGTAAGCTGCTGGCTCGGAGAGTAGTTGAGGATGACCTAAAAGGTGATTAACACAAGCTTGTGGTAAGAAGTAGCATCCCCTCACCCCTAGTTCGTCTCGTATCTTGGCGTTTGGCTTGAGTTCTCGATCATATGGACTACTCCTGTGACTTCGTACAAGACGCCTGTGTTTGTCCTCAACGGGGTTATCATGCACGATGTCAGGGTCAATGACGTTCCAGAGGCTGAGATCATGGGCGAGGTTCGGTAAGAGGTTTGTAGTTGCTGGCTGCTGGGAAGCAGTGCTTGTATGCGTTACGGCAGTGATTGGTTGGTTACTGGTTTCCTGTAAGTTGGTGAGGCGTTGCGAGCGAGACTATTAACCGTCAAGCCTACCGGCTCACTGTAGATGACTGGGAAGTCAAAGCGTGGCAAGTCGATGTAGAGGAACAGGTTCTCTGACTTCTCAGTCTCAGCCTAACAGGCATGAGTATCCATCCGGACAACAACCCTCACTTGAGCACGTACGGCGTGTATTTCCTCCATCCTCCTGAACGTGAGTTTGTCCAGCCAGTCGGACTTCGGTAAGTCTCCTCGCTCATACTTCTTGACAAGCTAGAAGAAGGCGTGTGAATGGGCGTTGTTACCGAGAATGAGTGCTGACATACTTTCTCTAACCGACCCATTTCGTCCTGTACCTCCATTTTACTTGGTGTGGTTGTTTCAACGTTCCCATCGGCTTCAACGCCTGGCCATAACAGTAGTCTATGCTTTCCACGCCGAAGAGTCCTGTATCTGCTCGTCAATATAAAGCATGTCATCGCGCAATGCCACCTTGCCATTTCTTCCCGAACAAGCGAAAGGTAGAACCCCCCACGGGAACCGTAGATCGAGGACCGCCAGTATCCCAAACCGTAAACGTGATTTGGGAACTCAGAGGAAGGTCGCAATAACGTATTGGGAGTGTGATCCATTCGTTCCACCTGATACACATGGTCATTCATTTGCATTCACAAGAATACGCGTCCTACTTGCGTATACGAATTCTTGAACGCCTTGAAGGACGTACGGAATGGTATCGTCAAGGGCTTGTTGTCCGCGACCAATTGACAAGTCACATACAAATCCGAGAGCGACCTGGAAGTTAGGAACTCATCTTAGATATGCGAACTGCAGGCGTTGAAAACATGGGCCTCGGCTTACGGTGATTGTACGCCATGGAACTTGAGATTGGGATTGTCCAAAACTTCGGTGAATGAATACGGCTTTCGGATTCCTTCGAGCTGGGATCTATCGGCTATTAACGAACTGAAAGGGGTGGATGGGTGATATTTCATACATTCTCAGAGTCACAGGCAGTTTGATATCGCACAATTTAGCGAAGGTAAAGTCGTCTCGATTGTCCTTGTCCATTACGCAAAGAGTTTACAAGAGAGCAGCATAGTACAAATGAAAGCGCGGTGAAAGCCACAGTGTCCGAATTCGACCAGTTCGGCAAGGTTCGACGGGCCTGCTACTTATGTAATGATGGGGCGCTAATAATACCAGTGGGGGGTAGTCCTCAAATTTAAAGCCCACAGTATAAGAAAACGAAGCCGAGATTAACCAACCACATGACTAAGCTACCCCCGAGGCTAGTCGCCTCGGAGCTTCTGCATTGCATGTCATGAGTGCCTGTGCGAGGGAGCGGAAACAAGTAGGAACCCACTCGGATGAAGGGCTCGGAGGAGGGGTGGGCCCTGTTGCAGTGACCCCGACAGGGGCTGACATATTTCCGTTGTGCTTGTTCCCGACAGATGCAGAGGAATTAAACGCTAGAGTTGTATTGCTTTGCAGGGCCCACTGTATTCCACCTAGTACATGAGACAAGAATAGCTCGTCCTCGTAACCATAAGTGAAATGAAATGCGAATTAAGTATCGTTGAAAGTATCACTCACTTGCCATGTTTCGTTGAGATGACCGAGGCTAGTGTAGAAGCTACGTCCAACCGGACGGCTTGTATCTGCGCCAGCACCATGTTCCTGATACCACGCTTAATGTCTGTGAATGCGTATTCGACCGACTATTTGGGAATAGTTTACCGATAGGATGGGGAGACCCTTGATCGAACTTCCGCGTACCATTATCTGTAGGGTACATACAGTCCCGGTGAGTGCGTACTTTGTTGTCGTGTGTACTTACTCACCGACATAACTGGATTCATCCGCAGCAAGCACCACTACGGCACCGAGGGAGCGGGGGTCGGACACGAAATTATACCTGGATACCAATGATACACGCGAGGCCGGTTTTATAAAGATCCTACTCACATTTCATCCACTACTCGCCAGGCAGATGGCAGGTTGGAGGTGCTTGGATGGTCTGGCTTAATCACGTCCACAGTCTTGCAAAATATGGGTTAGTTCGAGTTGCCTACGTGATAACGGGCCTTAGCAAAAGACGCACTGCGTTCTGCAAATCAGCATGGTAATCGAAGTAGGAGCCTGTTCGTACATTAATACTTGTCAAGCCGGCCAAAAGACTGCAAGACTTCCTCACCGAGCTCTCTCCCATAAAAGGACGTATTTCGTAGGCAGTCACTGGCAGAATGGACCGCGATGAAATTACCTCCTTTGTCTAGATAGCTCTTTAGCGCCATCTTCCCAGTATCATCTAGAACTGCCGGAAGTTGAACAAATAGGGTCAATGTGTAAATGTGTCACATACCTTCTCCTGTGGTGCTCAAAAACAGAAGTGCATCATATTGCTGCAGATTCTCGTCCGTGAACTGCATCTGATCCTCCGTCTGGTCAAAAAGGACGTCGATAGTAGCCGAATGACTTCTTAACGATTCAATAGCTGTTGGTATAGAGTCATGGCGGAATCCGACCGTCCGTGAGTAAATGAGGACTCGACCAGGCGAGGCCTGGACCAGGGGGATATTCGGCCAGATGCAGAAGAAGATTCCTAGGGGCCATAACTTGGATAGAATTAGGATGAACATTAGAGGGGAAGACATGGAGAGTCGGTTCCAGGGAAACATAGTATTCTGTCTGATGCTTGCGGCAGCGCCTTCTGTTTGATGTGGAGACCATTTGTCACGTACTGTTTGTTCTAGGGAAGCGGATTTCAGAGATCTTCACGCAAGATCACCACCAAGGAGAGCTTTCCTAAAGGAGATATATTTTCACTGTTGGTGTAGTTGGTGTGTACCATCGTGCATCATGCTGTAGTGGTGACCGACACAGATCATTTCGGCTGGCTGGGGATTGGCGTTCGGGTAAAGTCATCGCAAGGCCTAAGTAGTCAATTGTGGCCAGACAAATGATCTATTATGACCCCGGATCAAAGTTCTGGTTCGGGATGAACGTCCGACTCTCATTTCCGATAATGGGTTTGGGCAATGGAGGAAGATGCTCCTCCACGAAAGGATTTGTCCAAATGAATGCATTATTATTTGTGAAGTACATATTAAAATTACTGGGTGGTAGGTAAGAGTGGAGATTGAGTGAGCCAGAAAAGCATACATGGGGTGCAGCAAAGATCCCAAGAAACATCGTGAAGGCACGTGGCGGCGTAGGCTCGGGCGGGATGGACGGGTCTAATCTCGACGACGCTGGAAGGGAGGTCACTGGTGTTGACATTCTGCATTGTGATCTCCATATTCATCATCGTCTTCCTCGTCTAACCAATCATCTTCGTCGCCTTCGCCAAACTGGTATGGGAAACCTTGGTCAAAGAAGTTTGGACCAGCTGGATACGAGCGAGAACGCACTTCAGCCAGGTCTGTCTCCTCGAATTCTACATCATCAACAGTGCTAGGAAGTGGGTCTATGTCATTCTTCTTCGGCGGTAATAACGATGCGAGGGCCTAATAGCGGCCACGTAAGATCCAGGCTAGGCTCTAGCATATTCAAGAGCTTACCTGTTTATTGACAGCATTGAGCCAGGATTCATCAGGCATTTCGAGCGAAAGGACGACATAAAGGTCGCCCTTTTCGTCGGGCCGCTTGTAGATGGGCATTCCCTCACCGCGGAGGACGATTGTTTGATCGGGCTTGATAATTTTACCTGGTGGACTCGAGACTCTGACGCCGCGACCATCCAAGTGAGTAACGAGAACTCGGGAGAAGCCCATGAGTGCTTCTGAGAGAGTGATCTTGACGCGGGTAAGAAGATCATTGCCGGAACGTTCAAAAGATTCATGGGGTTTAGCTTTCAGTTGGATGATTACATCACCTGCAGGAACGTCCGGCTTTGGAACTGGTCAGCACAAGAATTAATGAAACTAAGGGCAACATACTTCTTGATCACCAGCACCCGCAAGAACTATTCGTTGCCGGTCCGTCATACCCTTCTCGATGAAAATCTCCTGACGAACTTTCTCCTTCACAGTTTTGCTTCCCTTACATTTCTTACACCTTTTAATATACTTGTCAGAGACAGATTAGTACACAATAGGTCACTTACCGGTCCTTCTCCTTAAGGAGTTCACCAGTTCCTTTACATTCCCTGCACTGCGCCCTAGAAGTGGCAAGTTGGTTTGCAGCGATCTATTCCATTGCATTATCAGAATTTTGTATTTCCGGGTTGAGAAGACCACTTGCCTGTGTTTGGACGAAAGTCCACCCCTTTCCTGAGCAATTGAAGCAAGATTTGGGCTTCGCGTTACCCTTCGCTCCAGAACTGCAATCATCGTCAGTTCTTTAAGTGAGGGGATTCTTGCAGATCAACACACCCTTTGCATGTCGAACAAATCACCTCCTTCTCCATGCTCAACTTCACTGACTTGCCGTTATATAAATCCTCCAGGGTAACGTCATAAGGGACAACGGTGTCCTCGCCCTTCCTGCGTTTCGGTCCTGGTCCGAAATCAAATCCAAACGAAGGGCCAGCTCCTGCACGGAAGAACTGTTCAAATAGCTCTTCAAGACCAGTCGTTGCCGATGGGCCCTTTCCACTCAAGCCTTCCATCCCGTGGGTATCATAAATATGTCGCGTTTGTGAATCACTTAAGATCTCGTAACTGTGAACGATATTAGCACATCAGCTGAGATGGGCAGTAGCGTGATAAACACACGCGGCAGCTATCTCTTGGAATTTTACTCCGGCATCTGGGTCATTGATGTTCTTATCCTTAAGTGCACGAATTCGACAAGTTGAGGAATGGGGTGGTGTGAAATAGTTCATAAACTCACGGGATGGTGTTCCATCGCCTATGCGAAGTTAATAATCATAAGTGGGGAATAGCGAGGCACGCACCTTCCTCCGATAGGCTTTTTTGATTTCGGCTGTGGTTGGTGCAATGAGATTTGGGTGTGCATGCGTAGAGGGAGGAACCACCTTCGCTTGCATCCGGGGCAATGCCTAACAGCTCGTATAGTTCGGTTTCGATTGCCACTGGAGTGGGTAGTCAGAATGCGGCTCTTGCGGGAGAGAATGCAAATGTAAGTAGGACTCACTGGTTTACGCGTGGACGGGGTCCCTAGGAAGAAGTTACAGGTAAGGATGGACACACCCTCGACAGAGGTGGACTTTGAATGGTCGCGCGTCAGGCAACGTGACTGGACTCGTATGAGCGAATTTTTTGATCGGAGTTTCAATATCATTATGTACAATTTGTCCTGCCTCTGCGTGTTGACGTCTTCTTCCTCCACCTGCTTGAGTCCCAAACATTCCCGCAGGTCGCAGCTGTGAGTAGAAACCTTCTTTCTCTCTCCATTATGATGCTCTCTTAATTATCTACATTGTCAAACACGAGCTTTGCTCGTGGAAGACGAAAAAAGAAAACTGATTCTTGTCGAATATTCCTCAGCTCAATCATTCACTGACTTTCTCCTTTCCTCCAGGTGTTACGATATTCGATGGATTTTTAGTACTATCTCTGGAGTAGTTCGCATTGACGATATCTTTTCCTGTGACAAGGAACTTACATTCCTACATCCTTCTCGCATGTACCTGAATTCTTGCTATAGAACGCGACATGAACTTCTACTTTGACGCCGCTAAAACGCTGGACCGCCTCGATGCGAAGGAAGGATCTATCAAAGGCATCATCGCCACATTGCCTGAGAAACACCGAAAGAGGACCAGCGCACTAGTTATTGAAACCCTCAAATGTGCGTGCTGTGGTGTTGTTGAATGCTGCACAAGCTAGAACTTGAGGTCGTTAGATAAATCCGCTCTGACGGATGTCATCCAGAAGTCCCAATTGCTCAAGCAGGAACGAAAGATCAAATCTCCAAATCTTGCTCTTGTCCTTGTCCATGACTTACTCCTGGCCGGTGGGATCCAGGCAGGAGACGGTCCCATTAAACAGGCCGTTTTGCGCCATAAGACTAGACTCAACGCTGAGCTCACCAAGCTCAAGATTAAGCAGAACGCCAAGAATACCACTGATCTCGCTCAGCAAGCGGACGAGAGGGCTTGTGAGTGTATGCACGGGTCCTCGGTCATATGCGGTCTCTCACATCCTCTCTTCCTAAGCCAAGATCCCCCGTTATGTGCGTGTTAACACCAACCTTTGGACGACCGAAGAAGCTACCAAATATTTCACCGACAAAGGCCTCTCCACTGGAGATCCTTTACAATCAAGGTATTTTTTATTATTATCCCTCTCCCGGAGCACAACTTTTTCCTCGTTTAGTAAACAATTCACCAAAGACGAGCACATTCCTGACCTTCTCCTCTTCGCACCCCAAACATCCTTCCAAGATGATCCCGCCTACATATCGGGCAAGATCATTCTGCAGGACAAAGCTTCCTGTTTTCCTGCACAGGTCTTAAGCCCTCCCGCTCACGAAAAGAGTGTTGTTATAGACGCCACAGCTGCTCCAGGAAACAAAACATCACATCTCAGCGCGCTCATGAAGGGGAAAGGAAAGGTACGAAATTCACATTGTTCATCAGTTGCATCGCGCCAACCACCAAATTCAGCTATACGCGTTCGAGCGCGACCGTAAACGTTTTGATACCCTCAAGATGATGCTCTCGAAAGCGGCGTGCGTGAACGTAGAGCCAGTCAACGCCGACTTCCTCACCATCGATCCTACCGACTCCAAGTATGAACTAGTTACGCACATGTAAGTACTTGGTCACCAGGTTTACACTTCACTAAACACCCCATATCGCTCGCAGTCTCCTAGACCCCTCTTGTAGTGGGTCGGGCATAGTGAATCGTCTGGATCATCTTTTGACTGCAGGTCGGTTTTCGGTTCCTTGACTCTCACATCCGCTAAATTTCGCAACGCTAGAGAATGACAGTGAAGGTGTTGATGAGGATCGACTCAACAAACTTGCAGCATTCCAACTCAAAATGATCAAACACGCGATGCAATGTAATGTGATGTTCCCAGATTTACGTTCGCCTAATGGCTGACTGGAGTTACTGTAGTCCCAAACGTACGGAGGATTGTCTATTCTACTTGTAGTATTCACGCTATCGAGAATGAACACGTTGTCTCTTCCGCTTTGGCTTCTGATGAAGCCGTCTCTACGGGTTTCACACTGGCGCCTCAAGAAGAGGTCCTTCCCACCTGGCATCGTCGAGGTTACCCTGGAGAGATGCAGGCAGGTACGGTGCCTACCACTCGGACGCGAATACTCTGCTAATTTAAGACAACTTGGGCTTTAGGTGATGCAGCGTCTGTTTTACGTTGCCTCCCCGGCGAAGATGCAACCAACGGATTTTTCGTGTCCTGCTTTGTCAGGAAGCCCAAGCACAAGAAACGAAAAACACAACCGGGGGATGTAGTGGGGAATCGGCACAGGAAGAAGCGGAAGTCAGTGGTCGAGGAATCATCATAGTAGCTTGCGGTTGTTAATAACCAGAGTGAATAAGTTAATACACACATGTATTCTGCGAGGTTACATCCACAGTCAAGAGCGTACAATGGGAGGATGAGCTGTATCGGATTAATGGATAGTTAGTCGTGATGAATCAACCTGAACCCAAAACCCTGCGCAAGAACCACAGAGAGATTTCGCTCGACCTGAATAGCGACCTATCAAGTGAGTGTATCCTCGGCAATTACGATGTTATGAGAAAGAACGCGGAATGCCAAACGGGAACGGGGTTATATCGGATGAAGACCTGTACAAGTGAGGGTTTGGTCATATTTAGTGTTAAGAGGTTAAGCTGTGACGATGACAATGGACAGTGGTGTATGCGATCAGCTATGTTGCTGTTGTGCATATTGGCCTTGATAGTAAGCGGCATAATTGGAGTAGTCTTGGGATTGCGGATAACCAGCTTGGTGGTAGCCAGCCCATGCATTACCACCAGCAGCGGCGTAACCTGTGGCGGGATAGCTTCCACCATACCCTTGCGGAGGTCGATAACCTTGTTGTTGTTGAGCAGCGGCAGGTTGTTGCCAGTTTTCGGGACGACGCCAAGGAGGGATATTGGAACCACCTGCCGTGATATCATGACCCATAGTAGAGTTGCCCCACGACTTCCCAGCGTCTCCCCCACTACCGGTTCCTTCACCCAGCTCGGCCATCAGGCTTGCATATTCAGAGTCGAAGCCACCTCTAGCCATTTGCTGAGGCGGTGGCGGCGGTGCATTGGGATCTTTGTTCACCGTACAATCCCTCGCCATGTGGCCAGCGCTACCACAAACACGGCATATGATGTTAGCAGTGAAGTTGCGTTGTTCGGGACAATCATATTTGCGATGGCCAACACCACCACAGTTCTGGCAAATCTGGTTTTCATCGTCGCGTAAGGTACCGTTTAGTGCAGCGAGTTCTCTGAGCTGGTTGCGCTTATGATCGTTTTGACCTTCAGGAGTAGATGCCGCCTATAGAACATCTGGTGAGCAAGGCGGGGTTTGATTTATGGATATCAGGGCATACCGTCTCAATGACCTTGTTGATCATTTTAACACAAGCTGCTACCTTATCTTCAGAGTCAGCAATGACGAGGCAGTGAAGATCCTCCTCTGCATCCTCAGCATATTGATCGGGTCGAGCTTTCCCTTCCTTGACACTGCCTTTACCACGAATGCTAATTTTGGCACCACTCTCGCGCTCCATTTTCTTGAGACTGTTACCACGAGGCCCGACGAGCAAACCGAAGAAGTTGATTTCAGGGAACTCCTTGACAGGGATATAAACTTTCTCGGATGGTCGTTGAGATCGCTTTTGTTGATGATATTCGACTGGTGGACGGAAGTTGGGATCGTTCTTCATAGCGCGATCCACGAGCCTGATGCGCTCTTCCTCGAGCTTTTTACGGTAACGAACTTCACGGGTATTTGTCCTTCGACCATGAGAGTCATAGGTTGGGGGAGGGGAAGGTGACCTAAACAAGAATGAGTCATGTATGCGTCAGAGAGAAGGATATATGTAGAGTAATACATACCTCTCACGCTCAGGAGGAATGAAGTCGTTAAGTCGGAGTTTACGGTTGATCTCTTCCAAGCGTAGGTGAATCGCATAATTATCCAGCTGAGCTTGAGAGACTCCAGCAGCAGAAATGGCAGTCGGTAAACCAGGAATTTCGGTCTTGGCCTCACCCCAGCGACTGCGTCGCTTACGAGGAGCATTGGGATCAACTAGCAGAAGTGAGAACGGTAACAGGTTTCGGTTAGTATATCGTCAGTATCACTTTTGACACGTTTGAGCATCCATGGCTTCATAAGGCTGCGTCAATTCGCTGTAATAGCGTGGGGCACCAAAGTTGCCGGTGCCAATGAGAATAAGCTAATCAGTCTCTAGCTTACCTTTCGGATCTCCAGTATTGGGTGATTCTTCCCGCCCTCGTTTTCCAGGGCTTTCATTGTCCTGATCGCGCTGGCGGGGGTATACAGAAGGAGAAGGCTGCGCGAGTTGAGGGGGAGCGGTGTCTTCCGTAGGCGCAGGTCCAAAACGGCGACGTTGACCAAGGGGGACTGAGAAAGGTCTGTCAGCCGATGCCAGAGGGGAAAATTGTGAGCACAGGGACTTACCGTCGTTCGTGCCGGTAATTTGTTTAGTTGCGGGTCTCCACATGGGTTATAGGCAAGAAAGGGGAGTGTACAGTCAGAAAACCGTGATGGTGGTAAAAGGACAAGAAGCGTAAGTGCTTAGCTCAAGTTTCAACTCCGCTGATTACTCATCTGTGACGGCACCGAGCCTCAAAGAGTCACTGGGCTTGAGTCTTGCACACTGGTTCCTTTGCCCATCTCCCGTTTGCGTTAACCACGATACACCTGTCACAAATTCGAAGAATAGGTGGCAATGTCAAACAAGCGTACTGCAGAAGGTGAGTAGGTCCCGTAACACTTGAAATAGACATGACGGAGCATTCGTAGCCTCGGCGTATCCTGCAAAACGACCTCGAAGAAATGACGATCAAGACGACTACATTGACATAGACAACGAGGACGATGTCATACCACCATCGCCTCCGGATACTTCTTTAGTACCCCGTGGCGCAACAATCAATTTCAGTGCTCTGACACGCAAGCTAGCTGAAGCGAGGCGGGCAAAAGACAAGGACTTTTCAAATCTCAGCTCACTCGAAGTGCACCGGAGGCAGCAGGACGCCCTTGTCTCGCATATATTCAACGAGCAAGATTTCTCGTGGCTACATCTAAAGCCTGATCACGCCTCCCGGCCGCTATGGATCAGCCCAGACGACGGCCATATCATTCTTGAAGCATTTTCGCCTATAGCGGAGCAGGCACAAGATTTTTTGACCGCCATAAGTGAACCAGTCAGCAGGTGCGCCGAGGCATTGTGCCCGTTAGATAGGAGTACTGTAATCTTCGCACTGCAGACCGGCATTTATCCACGAATACAAGCTGACTTCGTACTCGCTATACGCCGCGGTCTCGGTTGGATTACAGACGGAGGACATCATTGAAGTTCGTCCGGCAAGCACTTTGAGCACTGGAATGCTACTTATTACTGTTATTAAGGTCTTGAACCGACTTTCAAAGGTCCCTGTACCCGACATTATCACCTCCTTCATAAGGGATCGGACATTGAGTTATGGGAAAGTCAAACTAGTCCTTAAACATAACAAGTACTATGTGGAATCCAGCCATCCAGAGACCTTACAGTTACTGCTTAAGGACCGGGTCATCCGTGAAGCGCGGCTATTCTCAATACAACAGGACAATAGCATAAAAGCAGCGACTTTCACTACCTCAAAGGCGCCAGTCAAAGGCAACCTCGTAATTCCTGGTACCAAAGAAGCGAAGAAGGATGAACCTACACCCGGAAAACCATCCGGTCCTGGAAGTAACACTGACGCGAACCTATTCACGTCGGTTGTTGGCGTAGAGTCAGGTTAGCGTCCTTACTCTTTCATCAAATTCACACCTGAACTTCGTAGATGAGATTGACGAGGATGATGATAACGTCCACGCGTTTGAAATACATGACTCCAAAATTGATGCAAGTCTCCCCATGATTTTCCAGGTATCCCAGGCTTACGCCTTCACAGGAAGTCAAGAAACGTTGCAATGAGCTTGAATACCCTATGCTAGAGGAGTATGACTTCAGGAATGACACCGTGAACGCAAATCTCGACATTGATCTCAAACCTGCGACTGTCATTCGACCATACCAAGAGACTAGTCTTAGCAAGATGTTTGGCAATGGGTGTGCTACACTCCCTTCGCTTAAACCGCTACATACTGACTCTATTCCCTTAGTCGTGCCCGTTCGGGAATTATTGTGCTGCCATGCGGTGCAGGAAAGACGTTAGTTGGGATAACCGCAGCTTGCACGATCAAAAAATCCTGTCTGGTTCTATGCACTTCCTCGTCAGTCCAACCCTCTCGTGGCCCCTGTTCTGGCCTGCACTGAACCTTGTCGTTTAGAGTCTCTGTCATGCAATGGAAACAACAATTCATGCAGTGGTCTAATATCACAGACCGTCAGATTGCTGTTTTCACTGCAGATCAAAAGGAGAAGGTAAGGTTCAATATCCGCTTTGACGTACCTGACCGACCAAATTTCCAGTTCGCCGGAGATAGTGGCATCGTCGTATCCACCTACTCCATGGTCGCTAACACCCACAATCGATCGCACGAATCAAAAAAAATGATGGAATTTTTGACTTCTCGGGAATGGGGATTCATTCTTCTTGATGAAGTCCACGTCGTACCCGCGGCAATGTTCCGCAGAGTGGTGACCACAATCAAAGCCCACTCCAAACTCGGTCTCACTGGTATGCTGCCTCCTACGGAATGTGAAGTTGGGGTGTTCATATGTTTGTCTAGCTACCCTCGTCCGCGAGGACGACAAGATCGCAGATCTCAATTACATGATTGGGCCGAAGCTTTATGAAGCCAATTGGATGTGAGCTTTCTTTCCTCATCAGTTCCGCTCAGTCTCCTCGTGATTCAACGTCATGATCTATTGATTACATAATGGTGCTAAATAATTCACCACCCGACAGGGATCTTGCCGCAAAAGGGCATATAGCAAATGTCCAGGTACATTCCATTCTACCACCTTGGCAACGGCTTTCCTTCTGGCTGACCATGTTGCAACTCCTAACTAGTGCGCAGAGGTGTGGTGCCCCATGACGCCAGAATTCTATGGCCAATACCTCCGGGAACAGTCTCGGAAGCGGATGTTGTTGTACTGCATGAACCCCAACAAGTTCCAGGCATGCCAGTTCCTCATCAAATATCACGAAGACAGAGGTGACAAGGTCATCGTGTTCTCGGACAATGTCTACGCTCTGGAAGTAAGCTATCATTCGAAGCGGAGACACTCATACAATAACTCACATGATATTCAAAGGCCTATGCACGACGCCTCAACAAGTTGTACATCCACGGAGGGACTGGACAAGTAGAACGCATGAGAATTTTATCCCATTTCCAGCACAGTCCTAAAGTGAACACCATTTTCTTATCCAAAGTGAGTAGGTTCAACCTTCAGGACATGATCTTCGTGTAAACCATTGCCCCAGGTCGGTGATACGTCCATTGATTTGCCTGAGGCTACCTGCCTTATCCAGATCTCATCACATTTTGGATCCCGTCGGCAGGAAGCACAACGTTTGGGTGAGCCACGTTGGAGGCATCTGCTTGCTACTCTACTAACTATATGATGAAGGACGTATCCTCCGAGCCAAGCGACGTAACGACGAAGGATTCAATGCCTTCTTCTATTCCCTTGTATCAAAGGATACGCAGGAAATGTACTACAGCACCAAGCGTCAACAGTTCCTCATCGACCAAGGCTATGCCTTCAAAGTAATCACACATCTTGATGGTTTGAACGAGATGCCCGACCTCGTATACAGGACGAGAGACGAACAAATCGAACTCTTGCAATCTGTTCTGCTTGCCAACGAGAACGAAGCAGAACTTGGTTCTGATATTCGTGCCTCAGAAGGCGATCTCGCTGGCACGGTCACATCGAAGGACTTTGGACCAACAAGATTCCCAGCGGCTCAAAGGACCACAGGCTCTCTCAATGCCCTTAGCGGTGCACAGCATATGTCATACATTGAGCAGAACAAGTCCGCGAACAAAAAGTTGGCGAGGGAACCTGCTCCACGGCACAAGCTTTTCGCCAAACGCGATAAGGAGAAAGCGGCGGCTCGGAAAGAGGCTCGGGCCCTTGGACGAGGCTAACGGATGCAGGGTTACAAGGTTACAAGGTTTACGTGGGAGTTCATGTTAATCCCTCTCTGGTAGGGTGTAGATTAGAATCAATTGTAGCGTCCAATTAATGATAATTTTGTTTGCTTATTACCTAGCTCCAAGCGGATCTATCATGTATCCGCGGAACAAAAATTTTATAAGCAGGACCGAAGGAAAGGACAATGTGGGTCCCAAACCCCAAGAACATCCTTGAAGCTTGAAGAGGTGCCGTAATACACAGCCACCTGACAGGGGAGAAAGAAGCGATAATCGCGAGGACTATTGAACAAACTCTATTGGACATTTGTTCGCCCGAAAGAGTTCAGGATGCGGAGGGCAGGCATGGTGGTGTTTTCAGGGCCAGACTTTTGGGTCGATCGAATTCCCAAACCGGAGAGTGTGCATGATCCCAGTAGCCGATGCGCACCGTCGGAGGTCCCCTTATATACTTGATTGCTACATTCTAGGTTTTATCTTTTCTTCCGCATTCTTGGCCCCTTGCATTACATCTCCTCCAAATGTCTTCAAAACGGGGTCGTAAAAGAAACGACAATCTTCCTCCTAACCGTGCGAGGGACGTGCAACGAGCCTTCCGCGCCCGACGCGCAGCACACTTGCAGGTATTTTTCGCCGCCTCGTAATGGTGTGAAATTCTTTGAAATACCTTTTGCTGACGTGACCTTTCCGCTTGCCATAGGCGTTGGAGCAGCGAGTCGCAGAGCTCGAGGAGGAAAATAATTGCCTCCGGCAAGCACTTAATCTGCCGCCTTCAAACAGGCTGCCGCTGGGCAAGGGGCCCACTGGCAAGGACAAACCAAAGAATTATGAGGCCACGATGAGTGGCTCTATCGGCCAGTCCCTTCCATTTGCCTCAACGAGTCGGGAATCTTCTGCCGCAGAGTCACCTGGCTCGCGGGGAAGCTCCCTTTCGCCCCACACCATCAATGTCTCGATGTCCTCACGTCCAATGCAGGTCATTGAGGGCGGTTCATCATGGAACAATGATCTCCTGATGGGCGACAGTCACCCGTCGGACGCGCCAGGAGCCGCGAGCTCCCCATACCAACTCGCACCTATGACAGCTCCTTTACCGCTCAAACCTTCCTACCCGTCTTATACGAGCAGCTCGCTGCCCTCCTCTTCCCGCGACTCATTATCCGGCGATATGTATATACCAAATAATTCAGCATATTCGCACTCCTCGGACCGGCCGCTACCGCACAGCTATAGCGGGCAGAGTTTCACTTTACGGAACCCCGAGATTCGCGATGAACCTCCACGGCACTACTCCTACACCCCCTCTCCATTTCAGACCTACGACCATGCCAATATGCACAACCAGAGCCCTTCGCCTGGGGTCCCCTCGATACAATCACAGGGCCAACACCAGCCACCACAACATCATCGCGAGTCTCCTGTGTCCTATGCCCCGCCTCCACATCGGCGGTGTGTGACAGACCCTCAGGGCTTTTCGATTGGTCAAGGTTTTCCTAACCTCCCTCATCCCCCCCGAATTCAGACACACCAATCGCCCAGTGTCCAACACTCCATTCGTCAACCCCAACCAGAGCTTATCCGAGGTCAGAATGAGGTTGGACACTTGACCCCTTCTCCTAGAAACCATCCCTATGGTCCTGATGGTTGTCTGAATCATAACCCTTTGCCGTAGTCACCCACCCCCCTGGCATCACCACCACAGTTCCCCATGGTGCATATATTCATATTGTACTCAGATGCACTCCCATGTTCTGATTTCAGAAATACTGTACACCGCTAATGATCTCCACGATATTTAGGTTCATTCGTTTATATACCTAGAAATGTACAGCAACTATTTTACCTTACACTTTTAGCCCACGTCTTCCTATTCTTATCGTACATTCTAAATCATATCGATTAAAGGCGTGTTGTACGCGCGCCTGCTTCTCGTCTTCTGACATCGATCAGATGGAAAATCTTGAAGTGGACTGGAGTAAATACATGCACTTTCAGCGCTATCCGAGTCCCGACTACACCCTAAAATCCAAGGTGACGCGCTCAGAAACATAACCCCAACATATCAGTCCACGTGTACGGAATCGAGACCGAGGGGGACATGGGGATTTCGTCAAAACCTTCAGCCCCTGGGAAACCGCCGAGATGTCTTGGAATACGAAAGGGTATCTTGTCATTACCGGCGACCGGTACATAAAGTATTCCAGACACACAAGCCTATGTACTTAGACAAATCAAGGGACGCAACAGCACGGAAGATTAGAACAGAAGAGATAACCAAATAGGAACCTTGTAGGATGGGGAGAAACCATAGACAAGTTTGCCACCATTCTGTCGTGAGAACGGAAAACATCTAAGGCATTAGGTTGTTGGATTTAGGTTGCACCAGTCTACCCGGCCATCACTACCGTATTTCCTTTCTAACCATTCGTTTGCTGCCTTGAAATGTCCATTTCCGATAAAACCGCGATTGGCGGAGAGGGGAGATGGGTGCTAGATAGGAAATGATGCATGTAAGTTCATGCGGGGTTCAGGTTTGGAGAGACGGGTTTGACTCACGGCACTTGTCAATATCAGGTGCTTCGTCTGATAGGGAGTACGGTTAATTCTTCCGTACAAAGTGTAATTCATAGGCGCTTACTTTGCTCAACTTAGCGACTCTTTTAGCTGCCCATGCCCCCCATGCGAGAAAGACGACGCCTCGGCCGATGCCGTGCACCTCGGAATCTTCTGCGGTACCGCTGGAAAGATTGGCGCCGCCATATCTATCAACCACATCAACAACCTTATCAGTGAATTGTTCCCAGCCTTTGTTAGAGTGAGATCCAGCGTCACCAGCGCGAACGGTGAGGCAGGTGTTCAGCAACAGGACGCCATCGGCAGCCCAGGCAGTCAAGTTGCTATAGGGAGGAAGGTAAGACAAATACTAAGATCTGAAGTTCGAAACGTCGTCTGACCCATGTTTGGGCGGTTCAAAACCTGGGTATTCCGCCTTGAGTTCCAAGTAGATCTATCAGAATGCGGAGTGGTCAGGTGGTCAATCGATGTGCGGAAATTGAAATTGAGTAAAGGAACCAACATTTCTCAATGAAGGGGGAGGCGGCACGCCCATGGGCACGGAGAAGCAAAGGCCTAGAAGTATTGGTATCAGTAGATCGGTATGCGCAATCAGTTTTTCTGATATACCGTGTGCTTGTCCGGGGCCATGATAGGGATCTGAAAATAATGGAATATTAACGCCAAGCCCAAGAGGGTGTAGGATTGAACAGCTTCACCTTGACCAATAATCACAACCTTGATCCTACCAAGGGGAGTCCGCGACCAGGCATAAATATCCTTCGCTAGAGTAAAGCTCGGCACGGGTCTTTTTTTTTTTTTTTTGCTGAGAGCTGCTTACCAGGCGGATAGACCTTGCACTTTGCCGGCGTATTGTCTGGGCCTTTGACTCCTTCCTCCCAGAGGAAGCGTTTCAGCGAAATGAAGTAGGGTTTTGTTATTTCATCTTTCAAGACTTTAAGCCTTTTTTATGTGTCAATCAGAGTGGAACGGATCTAGCAGGACATGACCAACCAGCTCTTGCCCATCACCTCACATTCCAAACGCAACAAACGCTTCTGCTCGTCGTCGAGTGACTCTACGAAGCTAGACAAAGAGAAAGGTATAGAATTGAGCTTCTGCAGTCCGGAAGTCTTTGGAGCTGAGACGACGATCTTGTTCGAAGACGCGCTGCTGGTCTCTGAGGTTGAAAGTTTAATCTTCTTGGCGGGCTCTTTTCCTTTTTTACCGCCGAAAAACATGTCTTCGATGGTGCGCTGACGTTTATTAGAGGGTTTTGGCTGTTCCTGAGATGAGCTAAGTGTTTTTTGGGAAGACTGAGACGCGGTTGTGTCGTCCTCTTCAGGCTTCTTAGCCTTGTAGTTTGGATCAACGTCCTCGAGAAAGATGGTGGGCTGGTTTTCGTCTGCAGGGGAAGACATCTCGCAATTTTCCTTGCGGGGTGTGGTAGCTGGGGGTAAGTGGAGCAAAGTTACGCGTTGCAATGGACTTTACGAGCAAGGGACGCGTTATTAAGTAGCCTCGAAATTATATTATGTACGTGTATGGGCCGCACTAAACTAATTATACCCACCTTCAGGAAATTGATTGGCGTCACGTGTGCGCAATCTGGGCGTCGGTGCGCAGAATCTGGATTGCAAGCCCAACGTTTCATTTCCTTGGCAGGCTATTCCTCCTACGTCCAATCAGGCAACTCCTTCTTACCTCCCTTACCATCTTTTCAAGCTGCCTCGATCACATTCTTCGCCTTCGCCACCCTCTAAGGAGGTCAATGGACGTGGCGAACTCGCTCGAAGGCACAACCAAAACGGACCCAGGTTTCGTCGCCGGCTGAACTCGTCGAATGTGAGTGGAGTCAATGGAGGTAGTGTAGCAGAAAAGTCAACGTTGGATTGGAGTACGAGCTATCAAGCGGGTTCATCGAGGTCCGTCCGAATTGTTGTATTGCGTCATACAAGGCTGATGGCTACACATAACAGCTCAGCCTCAAGTAGCTCTGACGATGAGACAGAGGATGAGATATCAGCCTGTTCGCGTGGACGGCCCACTTCCTTGAAGCCCGCTATTACCGGAAGTGTAAAACCAAAAGAAAGAATGCCAATACGTCGTCGTGGTTCTCAGGCGGGATCGTCGGGGGATTCTGCAAGTAGTACTTCAAATCCAGCGGGAGGTGGACCCTCCTTTCCTCGATCATGGTCACCTGCTTCCGCTAGACAACCCGCCGCTCTTCTCACCTCGAAACCTCGCCGCCATGCATCCCCCATGAATACAAGGGTCACCAAGCACAAGTATAAGGGTCTCTTCGAACCTGTGACGATGTTCCCTGCCTCTGTGGATGTCAGGATCCGTGTACCATTCACCGCATGGACATACACGTTCAGCGTCGACCTTCGCAAATTCGACGAATCTTCGTTGCTGCTTGCCACGTTGCTTTATGCAACGAAGCTTTTTCAGTCATTCCCCGACGCCGAATTTTTCCCGCCAACTTTATTCGATGTACGGTATTGGCTGACTATCGGTGAGCAGTCAACTCATCTGTATTCGAGAATGTTCACCCACGAGTTGTTTGAGAATTTTACTGTCTCTGTATTGCATCGTGCTTGTATTTTGTTTGGATTCATACCACATTGTCAAGAAATGGCTCGCCGATCCCACAGCCTATCAAGGAACCACCTCAGGTCGCTCGACCTGCATCCCCTTTGACTGGGACAAGGCCTGCTTCACCCCGTTTCATGGAGAGTCGGGAACCCAAGCGTATCAACAGGGCTACATTCGGTTATGTCTGGATGTCCGTACCCAAGAACTATCGGTACGTTGACGTTTGACGAGTTTCAAATGCTTCCTCACTTCTCCTATAGTGAAACCTCTGACGATGGTATCTTCACCGGTCTCCTACTCACGCCATTGATAGCAATGGCACTGTTGATCAATACAGCACGTTCCATCACCTCCGGCTCCTTCAAGACGGAGATTCCTGCAGGCTGGATCATCGAGGCTCCCAAGGAACTTCGTAACATGCAAGGTGCCTATACTGCTTCTCAGGCCCTCCTCCTTTCCCGTTATTCCCTTGCCAACCTCAGCACACTGTGCTCAACCATCTTGTTGCTCCACCTCTACGCGTCATGGTGGTTCGAGCGTCATTACTCCAAATCTCCAAACGCTAAAGAAGGTGAAAGAACCTCCGTACCCCGGAATGAGGGATGGCGAGCGTGGTATTACACCCTTTTCACCGTCGCCATCAGCTTTGCAACTGCCACAGCCAGAATTGTACTGAATCGGTATGAAATTGGAATTTGGCAACGTAGGTGTTGAAGTTCTTCCGTTCCAACTGTTCACCCGATTTCTGAATTTGGTCGCAGACCTTACCAATTTTGAAACCGTAGTCGCGTCGCTCTTTTTCCAGTTCTGTTTGTATGTCGCATTGCGCATGGCACATAGGGGTTTCAGTCTTGGCGAACTGGGGGTGGTGTGCTTCGGTGGCACTGCTCTGTGGCTAGAATTTCTGAATTTGACTATTGCTAGAGTGAGTTACGCGTACATGCAGTCCCCTATATGGTACTGACCGAAACAGTTATGGCCAATTACAACGCCTTTTATTCGGACATACCGCCTACCGACACCTCTACTTACATTCCAAATTGCTCTGGTGACAGGTTCCCTTTTGACAGGGTTCTTACTATCGCCCTTCCTTGTTCTATCCCGAAACTACGCCAAGCGACCCGCTCATCGATTCCGTTTACCTCAAGAGAATCAGGAGAAGGAGCGTAATCGACGCTATGCTGCCTTAGGCTTCTACGTTGGGACCGTGATCATTGTTGCTGGCTTGATCGGTCTCTGGACGCGGTGGCTACTTGGAAATCGTGATCCATGGCTTTGGGTCATCTATCGGATTCTTGAAGGGCGAAAGAAGTGGCACAGGCCTGCTTTGCTCGCATATTGGGGGTTACTTGGTTGCCTGAGTGTGGCTGGATGGAACCGCCAACTGGCAAGATCGCGCAAGCTCAGGCCACGAAGTGTCACTTCCGAATTTATACTAGGATCGATCTTGCAGGATCCTAGCACTTCACAGGCGAACGAGGCTGTGGGTTCATCGACGCAGTCGCTGCAGACTTCGGCAGGAGCTCTAGGCATGGCGTTTCCGAACCTGCCAAATCTGCCAAGCCTTCCAAATTTGCCCAACGGTGCCAAGGTGGCTCATGTAGCAACGGATTTACTGGACGCTGCAGATAAACATGTGCCGACGCTAAAGTTGAATGCGCGGAGAAAGTTCTTTCACGGACTCGCAGTTATCATGTTCATACCTGGTGTTGCTGTTGATGTGAGTTGGTGACCGGGTTCAAGTTGTTGGAAGCGCTGATCATTTCTTTTTTCGAAGCCGGCTTTTACACACCTCTCGTTCAACGTTGCATTCGCGTTGTTTATCTTTGCAGAGTACATCCGATATTTTGCGATATATCCTTTTGGTGTGACAATTCATCTATTCATGAACGAATTTCTGGACGACCGGGATTGCGGAACGGCTATCCTCAGTCATTTCTATCTGTTGACAGGTTGTGCTGGCTCCTTATGGTTGGAGGGGTGAGTCACGTTCCAAATCGAGCGCCAAATTGCTCTTCTAAAACAAGTAACTTAGACCCACTCGTTTGTTGCAATACACTGGCATACTCGCTTTAGGTGTCGGTGACGCAGTTGTAAGTTGTCGTGGGAGAGTCGGTGTAGATGAATTATATTGATGTGGTTGCGTGGTCACAGGCGTCCGTGGTAGGGAAGCGGGTAGGTGTGCATCGATGGTCTCCAACTACGTCAAAAACGTCGGAGGGAACGCTAGCCTTTGTGGTGTCTATTGTATTCTCTGCGTGGCTTCTGCGCCTTGTGGGGTACGCGGAACCATTCTCGGTACGTCTGATTTCATTGTTACAGAACAGGGTGAATGAGACTGAGTGGTGGTCATATAGACTGTTCGCTATTCGCTGGGAGTCGCCGTTTCAGCGTTGTTAGAGGCACTGTCAGACCAAAATGACAACCTGACTTTGCCGTTATATATGTGGAGCACACTAGTGCTTGTTGATCCTTGAGTCCATAGACGTACATTATTTTAATTATTGCTACACATACACGGCAGGACTAGTCTATACCAGAGCAGCTTGTCTTGGCTTGCGCGCCAGGGACTCCTAAAAGAGAGACTAGGGCGAGGCCCGTGCGACATGTCGCATGACACGGTGCTAGAGACAACTCAGGTGATAGAGTGTCAACTGGAACGGTCGGGGGAAAGAAAGCTTCGGCGATTGGAGCTGAGAGAACTCCATGGAGGCCGGACATCATGGCGAGTGATGCACCCACTCCGCCTCAAGGGGGGCCTGATCGGGATCTGCAAGGGGTAGTAGACACAGAGACCTGGGCCTTGAATTAAAAGCGGCGAGCCAGGGTGGGTGTTGTCGTGTAAACCTGCCATCGCTGCGCCCAAGAGGCGCTGTGCGGGATCCATGTGGAAAACATACGAATGATCACGGTAATCAAGGATGACGTCACACTTCCCAGGTGGCGGGAATAGCCGGTGGTGTTATTTGTTGTTGTAATGTTGATACTGGGGTGGTAGAGCAGATTGGATCCAATTAGGATCGGCGAACGACGAGTTGTAACCCAGCCCATCTCTCTCTCCACCACTCACCTATTCAGTCCTATATCTTCTCCCCCTCTCTTACAACTCCACACATCCCTTCCCACACTTTCATCCCACCTCTCCTCGTAAACCTCCTTTTCCACACGTCCCCTCGCCTCCTCGGACCCCCTACCAGAAGCGTCATTTCTTGCGCATTTATGATAGCTGATGTGTTGAACCCAACTCATTAACACCATTTACTTGACCCGCCCTCTTAGACATTTACACTATCGGCGACTTTGCCAACCACCTCATGCCCGACTCTGCGTGCATGGAGTCCACCGCCACCTCCTCTCAACCGTCTCAATACCTGTCCAGCGGGACTTTTGCCCATCACACCCTCCTTCCGCCTGAGCCACATTTACCATCTGCTGTGTTCCTCAAGCGACCCTCGCGGAAGGTTACCCGTCCGTCAACTGCACCCGCCATGGAAGATGCTCCACTACTCCCATCTGGAGGTTCGGGACAGGTGCGAGGAGGAAGAGTGTGTGATGTTTTGCCCTCCGTCAGCGATAGCGATTATCCTATGATGCCGGGTGGCCTGATAGAGGTTTCGAGCGGGGTTTCAACACGAGATGAAGGCGAATTAGTCAGTGCAGCTCCCTCAGCATTGGGTCTTGGTACGTAAATTCTCGTTAATTAGTCCTCGACGACTCAGGGTATTTCATATTCTTATTTCGCTTTATAGGATCATTACCGTCGTCGTTTTCTACGTCACAGGAGCTTTCTCCGCAAAATCCATCTATTGAAACGCGATCTGTAACCGACGGCACAGACTTGGACTGGCCAACCTTCATACATGCGTATGCGAATGGGCGTTGGGATCCTCATCGAACACCACACCGCCCGAGGTCATCCTTCCAGACTCCTGAGGTCCCCAAGGTGCCAGCTATGGAACCTCCGAAACTTAATCATCCTGAAATGATATCAATTTCATCACCGGACACCCTCAATGGACCCATTACCAACGTTTCGTCGCCTTCCCCTGTCGCGGAATTACCTCTTCCCCTACCCAATGACGCGAACGAGAAGGCAGAGCTCCAGCAGGCGTCCATACAGTTTCCTACCTCCGGTGACACATCGTCTCAGGAACCGCAAACTGTCCAGAAGCCGGCTTTCTTGAGCTTTTCTAATTCCGGTACATCCCTCAAGTTTCCTGGCCTTCGAACTACCATGCCTTTGAAGCTTCCTCCGCCTTCACACCGTCTCCGCAACTCGTTCTCAAATGCTATGTCAACACAAGGTGACAATGTTCCAGCCACGACACCGGCTGCAAATGCAGAGTTACAGACCACTGTAGCTACAATGCGCTGGGCTGCCGCAAGGGTCGACATTTCGCCCCTGGCGCTTCCCTCACCCGAACATGAGCTGGCCGATCCGATGAGAGGAGTTACTGCTGCTATTCCTGGTACCCACCCCCCAGAGACCTATCCTGATTATCCTATTACACCAGGCGGCACGCGTCGAAGTCGGTTGACGGAATTCTGGGAAGGTACGACGGATGTTGAGGATGATAAGAGTCGGAGGCGGTGTTCATATACTGAGGAGCTTCGTCAAGACACGAAGGAGACTGAACAGCTGTCACAGCTGGTTCAGACGGCGGCTGCAGCGATAAATGTTGAAGAAACCAATGCTCAGTCTCCAAACACACGGCGAAAGTCCTATCTTAATGTCCTTACGTCCGCACCACCTGCTACGGCTCCGTCGAAGGACACGTACCATGCATCTGACATGGCCCAGGATGACTATTTCGGAGCTGTCGCGCTTGGACTGACTACGACGGGGACAGCAGAAATGCCGGTGGCGGCTGCTGAAGTCGTTCCGGAGGCTAGCGAATCTAGCAATTCCATCACGCCTCCGCTAACTATTGCTTTCGGTCGACGCGAGGCAGTGCCGTTGCCCGAACTTGGCACCGTTTCCGTACCAGCGGTCGCGAAGAGAATCTCTTTAATGAGGCAGATTTCTTCACCGCTGCCCGCTGCTCTACCCTCCAAGGAAACCCGCGTATTCGGGGGTCGTATTGTTTCCGATACTCCACAACCTACGAAAACGTGCCGGTTGTCAAAAGAAGAGCAGCTATTTGATGAATTGCAATATCTTGTACCCCCTGATCCCCCTGACGAGCTTGAAAGGAGGAGAGCGCTATACAAGTAAGTTGGCTGCTTCGTTTCTCCTATCAAAGTTATTCAGCACGTTTTCTGCCAGATATAATGTTTGGAGTACTGGTCCAGACTTGAACTTTGATCGGATAGCCCATCTCGCAAAACTGGTTTTCAACACAAAAGGCGTAGTGATCTCTTTGATTGATGGTGGTGAAATGTAAGTTGTCCATTTTTCTTCCGTTTGACACTTCACTAATATGTTCCAAAGTTGGCATAAATCGGAATGTAAGTCCTTTTGGTAGCTCTATTCATGACCCCTAACTCGAGAATCGTGATGTCATTAGGGGGACTGAAGGTTACGAATTACTTGCGTTCGATATCATTCTGCGGTCATGCAATTTTGCAACGGCAAGTCTTGGGTCACATTTCGTAAGCATCATCTAACGATCCTCGTAGCGGTGACGAGCCTATGGTGGTGATGGATACTCATACAGACTGGCGGTTTGCAAGAAATGTGAGTCAGCCCCGGTTTCAAATTTCCATTCGCACTCGGCATTGACATTTCAAAACTCAGCCACTGGTAACTGGAGGGCCTCGATTGCGCTTCTATGCGGGTGCACCACTGCGAACTCAAGATGGGTTCAATGTTGGGACGTAAGTGCCCTAGCTTCATTCATACACGCCGATGCTTAGAGGCTGTGGTTAGGTTGGCTCTCATAGATGATTCTCCTCGGGATGAGTTTTCTCCCCGGCAACGACATACCCTCAAGGAGTTTGCGGTGCGTTCTTTACTTCGACCCTTTCCTTCTATGCTCTAGTTGCTGAGTCATTGGACAGGCCATCGTGATGCGTGAAATGGAACTTTGGCGTGATAAGGTACGCAGGTTACTTCATGCCACAGGCAGAAATAGCGCAGACTGACATCACACTGCGGCGCAGATTCAACTACGGATACGGGATCGGATACAAACTTCGGTAGGCCCAGAAGTTAGAATTCAATCCTGGCGGTTGGCAAACTCAATGCGTAATTCATTCTGCAGATGGAACAGTTTTCCCGAGAATGCTTGGAGATTGACGAAGAGTCCCCCACGCGAGAACGTAGCGACACCGTTGGCGGATCTTCCATGGACAAGGTATACGATCGCGCAGCCAAGTTGGTAAAACGCACCCTTGATGTGGAAGGTGTGATTGTCATGGACGTGTCACACTGTGAAGTTCTGGAGACGATGAGTTCTGAGGCTAATGTCGCGGTGACGATGCACTTTGGGGAGCCGGGTGCAGAGATGAAGAAGCAGAAATTGACCACGGACGAGTACCATCGGATCAACGTATTTTTCTCCAAGTATCCCGAGGGGAAGATTTCAGAGGGTATTATCCCTGCGTGTTTCCGGCCCTTTTTGCCTACACATATCCAATATGCCTTGAGTATGTCTTCTTTTCGCCTCCAGACAGTGTGTGACTGACGCAACGTATATGTTCAGCTGTACCAATATATAATATCGACAAACAATTATTCGCGCTGATATGCGCATATAATGCATCTGACCACACAAAGCGCTTCGTACGTGTTTCTTTGAAGACCTCTCGCACTTTTATTGATGTCTTATGATGTACTATGCAGCTCGAAGGCCATGAGTTGTCGTACCTTCGCGCCATTGGTAAGAACATCCTGTTTCATTGTTTGACATGCCATTGACCTTTTACAGGCGTGATCATTCTTTCTGCTGTGCTCAAACGCCGAATGATTCTAGCGGACAAAGCGAAAAGCCTCTTCATCTCCAAGTACGCAGATCCGAGATATGCGGTCACGATCGTGTTCTGACCTCGGCCAAATAGCATTTCACACGAACTCCGTACACCACTGCATGGGGTAAGTCAAATGTTCCTTTCTTATGTCGCCATCTAAAAGTGCTTCAGATTTTGGCTGCTGCTGAGCTTCTGGGCGATACCCCTCTAAATCCATCGCAGTTGTCCTACCTCCAAACTGTCCAAGCATGTGGAACATCACTCGTGGAAACTGTAAACCACGTTCTTGACTTCACTAAATTAAGTGGCAACGCCAAATCCGGCGGCGTCGAACATGTTATCACGCCATCTAGGTCAGTGATCTGGAGAAGGAACCCTACCACACGTCTGACCGTCGTTCTTGGTAATCAGAGTGGACCTCATGCAACTCGTTGAAGAAGCCGTTGATGGCTGTTGGGTAGGACACCGGGCACGGACAGCCATTATGAGTGATTCCGTTATCGGGAGCGTGTATTCACCACCCAAGGAGGATAATGGTGAATCGCCTGTTGTGGCAAGACGAAGGCATGTTGAGACTGTCATCGATATCGGATACAGGAAGGAGGTAAGTGACAAGAGCAATGGTCCAGTCCCTCGCTGAGATCTGGATCAAATCATAGGGTTGGACTTTGAAATGCGAGAAAGGGGGCATCCGCCGCGTTCTGATGAACTTGTTCGGAAATAGTCTCAAGTTTACTGCGGTGAGTTCTTTCTTTGGATGCATCAAACCGTGCATGTAGTCATCTAGCCTGGATTAGGATGGATACATTCATGTTATGCTCCACCAGCTACCGAGATCTGAGGAGGATCCACCCAATAAGGTCAAGGTAGAACTGGTGGTTCTTGATTCCGGCAAGGTTCGCAGATGCCTCTATATCTTTCTCAAAGTACTAACGCGACTTTTTTGGCAATAGGGCATCAGTCAGAATTTCTTGAAGGTGAGTGCTTAATCTTGGGTTGTCCGCCACAATAACATATTCCTTCCTCATACGATATTTCTAGAATCAGCTTTTCCATCCCTTTTCACAGGAGAATCCGTTGCAAACTGGAACGGGACTTGGTTTGGCAATCGTCAGTTCCATTGTTACATCAGAGGTCGTCGGCGGTAAAGTGGATGTTTGGAGCCAAGAGGGTGTGGGCACAGAGATCAAAGTGACCTTCAGCGCTGAAATTGACGATGAGGAGTTCGACGAAAAAGGGTGTGAGGTTAGTATGGAGTCCCTCAAAACCGGGAGTGGCGCTCTTCCGACGATATCGCTTGTTGGGTTTGACACCCCACATCGCGGAATACGACTGCTCAACAGGACCTTACGCTCATATCTGGAGAAGTGGTGGGGCTTTGATGTCGTTACTGGCGCAGAAAACGGTGATATCGTCATCCTTAACGAGGACGTCTCACCCGTGATCTATGCGACGGAATGCCACGACATTAGTCGGCCGTTTATCATTCTCTCTAGCGCACGAGGGAGTCCCTCTGTCATGCAGGTTGCCACCGAGCATGAGCTTATTGGGGGTTTCTGTCGTATCCTTTATAAACCTGGTGGACCGACTCGACTCTGTGCGATTCTCAAACTTGCTATACATGCAACTAAGATTGGTTCCACGACGGTAGACCTCAACACACCACCTGATGATGCGTCTGATTTCACTATGGATGGAGGCAGGACACCCCGACGTGGCTCAGAGGGTTGCCGCTATGGTCGACGTCCGTCTATGGTCCCTAGATCCTCAAGTGCTTTCCCAGCCATGCCGTCCCTACCTACATCGGACGAGCTCGCAGAAAAGGAAGCGAGTAGCACACCCCCCGCATCATCACCTCTACCTCCTCTTCAAAACGGCGCGACGAATGACACAGCACAGGGGTTTTCCGAAAGCGTGGAAGTGTCGACACCCCCGGAGTTGCAATTGTGCATAGATTCGTCAGACCCCCTGGAAAATCCAGAGAAGAGGAAGCCTACCTTGGGTATCGCGACAGAGACACCACGGAGTAGAGAGCGTTCGCGCAAGATTGAAGGGTCAACCTCCGAAACTGCCGCCCCCGAAAGCGCGGTTACAGAAACTACGGTTTCTGATGTCACAAGCCCAGCAACGACAGTCTTCGAATCCAATGTGCCTGACGCTGTCGACTCCCCGGTTAATGCTCCTGAAAATACGAGCCCCGTGCTAGAAAGCCCCAAGTCCCCAATAAATGGTGCTGAGCGCAATACTGGGCCTAGTATTGGATCCATCATTCCATATTCCCCGACCTCGGCAGTTGTTCCAGTTGGTGAATCAGGAACCCTGCTGAAATCGTCCATCCAGGCAGAACCGAACCCTGGCAACAAGAAGTTCCGTGTGCTTGTTGTGGAAGATAACGGTATCCTGCGCAACCTGCTGTAAGTGTTTTTGCGTTGTCTTTCCTTTCTGATATCCGGGCGACTGAGGAAATGCACAGAACCAAGTGGCTGTCGAACAAGGGTTACGAATTCCGCCATGCGGTGGATGGACAGGCGGGTGTGTCTGTTTACAGTGAAGAAGGGCCATTCGAGTACGTCGTTTCCAAATATCGAGAACTTCGGCTCACCCTGTTCCCAGTGTCGTCTTGTTGGACTTGTCTATGCCCGTCCTGGACGGTAAGAGACCTCCTGTCATCCTCACTTCGTGGCGCTGAAGAAATTTCGGTGATTAGGCGTCTCCGCCACCGCCATGATTCGTAAGATCGAGAAAGAAGAGCCTGAGGGTCATCATGCTCGGATTCTCGCGCTCACTGGCATGTCATCCCTAGAAGACAAGCGGCGAGCCTTCGAGGCAGGTGTTGATGGATAGTACGTCGCATGAATCTCGACATCAGAACGTTACCTGACTGAGCTTCTTCTAGCCTCATCAAACCCGTGGCCTTCAAGATTCTCGATGAGATGTTTCGAAAAATGGGCCTTGTATGAGCCTGCCACCCGCTTCTGGATCAGATTACTTCACATTCCTTTATTATCTCATCAAAACTCAACCCCACAACTCGGGCATCGATCTCAATCATTCAACACATCTATCTATGACTCTTCCGTTGACCCGGCATCATAATCTCAACGAACTTTGCTATCCATCGCTACCGTTTAATGCTTCTTACCATATCCACGCGCCACACATACCGTCTTATCTGGATCCGAGTTGCGTTGCCCAACGCAATTCTCAAATCACGTTATCCCGGACTTACACCACCAGCCTTCTGTTAATATCTCCGTTATTCTTTTACTTTTTATCTCATTTTCCCCCCTCTCGCTCCTCTCTTTGTACAGAATTGTCGCGGATTTTTTGACCCCCTTTGTCCGTTTTATTTGTATTCGTCCTGTTTGTTTCCTTTTGATTGTCTTTTTAGTCCACAGATTCAACTCGACGGATGTTACACCAACTAATAATGATATCCCCGGCTCAACCTTGTAACATTTACGGCCTCGTCTCCTCGTTTTGCTTCTCTCCTACCTTTCTGCCCCCCTACCTTTCTGCCCCCCCCTATTCCCAAGCTGTCTTCGCATGTACAGAGTTACTGACAAGAATTTGTAGCAAAGCAATTGTCTCTTCTCTTCCTCTTCCTTTACATTTACCAGAGCATAGATATTTTATTTCGCCAAACCTCAGAGGACTTTCCTCTCTTCGACGTACGATCGTCCTGTTTCCTTACAGCCAAGATTTGTATGTATCATTACAAAATCAAACCAGCTCTTAACATACGTCAGGATTCGTCAGTTTAATTCCAGGTCTCCACTTGGCTCACTCGGATATTACATGCAATAGGTGGCAGTGCTATGACCACTGATGAAAAGGAAGGTAAATATTGGTGACATATAAGACAGAGACTCATCGTTAGAGTCAATTGAGCGGTAAAGGATGCTCTTTTGATGGAAGCATGAGCGAACAGGTATCTACAAATACAGACAGAATTTGGTTTTTTCCAGATTGCCACCTCCAGGTGGGGGAAGGTGGGTTTAGATACACAATGGAGGAGGGAAACGAGCCTCGCCGCTTCAGTTTAATCTTCCCGCTCTCTGGAAAGGCTGGTCTCGCGGCCCTGTGCCTGGTCATGATGCCTCTTGAGGAGGCGATCCAAAGCTTCCTTCTGACCGACGGCGAGTTCGCCCGACTGAATACCAGAGTGGTAGACACGGAGGAGAGAATCGACATCGTCCATGGATTGTGTCCGCACATCCGCGAGCTCCTTGATCTTGGCAGTAGCATCCTTGATCTATGGGGAGGCAAGGTTGAGTTACCACGTACTTTCTGGCCTGCTGATGGAAACGACGTACCTCATCGTCTGTCAGTTGCAAACCGAGCTGCTCAACACGAGACTTGACGGCATTCCAGCCAGTTAGGCGATGACTAGAAAATAAAAAAGTTAGCACTTCCTCTTCGGCAGTTGGAAAATGGATAAGAAAACGTACCCAATGGAGACATAACGAGTGAGACCGAAATCTTCGGGCTTGAGAATCTCATAGGTGCTAGGGTTGTTGAGGATAGCCTTGGCATGAATACCAGCCTTGTGTGTGAAGGCGCAGTAGCCACTGAAAATGGACATCAGCATTCACGTCCATGTTCGTAAATAAGGGGCGAGGTAACGTATGATAGGAGAAAGTGCGGAAAGAAGAATGAAGCACAGGACGAAATTTCGACACGAAACAGGTTAGTTGTGACACATACGTGATGGGGTTCATGAAAGGAACGTTAACCTCGACTGCCTCAGCGACGAGGTTCTCAATCTCACGAAGCATCTTCAAGTCATACTTGGACTTGACATATTCGGGGTTGGCAGCATAGAGGCAGGCAACAAGACCACCCAGAGGTGTGATACCGACACGCTCACCAATACCAAGAACGGCTGAAATGACATGTGAGGTGAAAAGCCATTCACAGAAATAAGAATCCGACATACAAGTATCGATGTGTGTAGCGCCGGCCTCAAGAGCGCAGTAAGCGTTCGCGATTGCTAAATTGAGGATCAGCAGACCAACCATGATCGCTTCCGATATCCCAACATACCCATTCCAGTATCATTGTGAAGGTGTACTTCAATATCACATCCGACGACACCCCTCAGTGTCCTGACGAGGTCATAGACCTGTCTGGGGTTTGCACAACCGACGGTATCGGCAATACCAACCCGGTTCACACCAATCTTATCGACGGTTTGGTAGATAGATAGCAAATCGACGAGATCAGACCTGAATGAATCTTCAGACGAGAAGCGAACTTCAATGCCCTTGGATTTGACAAATTCAATGACCTCAATGGCGGTCTTGGTGATGTACGCCATGTCCTTGCCATGTGAGAATTCACGGAGGAACGATGACGTGCCAATCACGACGTCAACACCATCAACACCTATAAACAGGATCAACCATCAACCCTTGCCGGTGATAAGATCTGTAGGTCGAAAAATTCTGCATACCAGTCTCAACGGCAATACGAGCGTCATCCATGTGGCAACGGATGTGTGTGAGGATCTTGGCCTTCAAACCAAGCTTGCAGATAGCCTCACAGTCGAGCCTCGACTGCTCGGAGGCGGCGGGGGAGGTAAGTTCGATGTACTCGACACCGAAGGCATCAAGAGCCTTGGCAATGGCAATTTTGGTCTTGGTATCGAAAAAGGCGTTGGCGAATTGTTCTCCCTCTACAAATAATCACGAAACCGTTGTGATAATCAGACAGGTGCGTTGCAAAGTAGCATAGAAAACAGACCTCGAAGAGTAGATTCGATGATATTGAAGTTGGAGATGTTAGAGAGGAAGTCAGAGGCACGGGGTGCGTAGGGGTTACGACGCTGTTGCTCGAGAAGAGCACGGTTGGCAGAGGAAGTACCACGCTTCTGAACGCCGTTGTTGTTGAGTGGGACAGCGACCACATTTTCGGGGTCTGTGTTGAGGACGTCGCCGTTCTGGTGGGGACACATTTTGAGGGGTAGAGTTGGTAAAATGGAAGATGGAAAGACTGGGTCGGCTAGATGCACTCTTTCTACGTTTTGTACTAAATGAGTCACCCAATAAGAGTATATCACGTGACACCCGGACTCGGCCGAATCCCCAAGCGTTAATTACCCCCAGCGTCGCCCGATGTCATAGGCGAAGCTTAAGCGAAGGTCCAACCCCATCTTCTGAATTCATCTCTGACAAGACGGTCTTTTTGATCCAGACTTCACAGTGGTATCGAGTCTTTGGTGTCCACCGTGTCCACCATGCGACACACAATAATCCTCTATACGTTGTGCTTCCGATTTCCTCAAGAACCCGTCCAAGCATAGAAGACTAGCAAAGCTTTCTTGCTATATCAACGAGAATCACAGGTTCGGTCTTCCTGGCAATTTCCCCCTCCCGGAAGCATCAAAAGGGGAAGAAACTCCCGTAAACAAGACCTTCATTTTCTTGTCAGACGGTTTCAAATGGCTCCTTAGCTCCTCTGGATTAAATTGACTGCCAATCATCACTG
Organism: Podaxis sp. C-F-92630; assembly: GCA_018524945.1. Taxonomy (NCBI): domain Eukaryota; kingdom Fungi; phylum Basidiomycota; class Agaricomycetes; order Agaricales; family Agaricaceae; genus Podaxis; species Podaxis sp. C-F-92630. The sequence continues at coordinate 178,051 of JAEUWS010000983.1, forward strand.
CTTAAGCTCAACGTTGGTTCCAGAAATAGAGCATGATCAGGTATTCACATATTCACTCCTTAGGAACAAGCAAATTTTCATCCATTTCACGGAGTGATGCTGTCGCTTCTCTTGTTTTGCCGACTGACCTCGTTGCTTGGCGGTGACTAATGCCATGCTTCTCCGACTGAGCGCACAAGGGGGAACAATTTTCAGAAATGTTGCCATTTGTATCCTTTAGATGGACCTCGTCAGAGTAGGCTGCCTGAGGACCAAACAGATGAATGTACAACTCCTCTTAAGCAGGTCTCCCGCGCAGAGTAGCGAGTATACTGTCAATTACTAGACGGTGGGGTTCGGGAATCTAACCAGTCAGAGTGGTTTAACCCGAGGCAACCAGAGGTGATAAATGTTTGAAATGCTTATAATGATTGGCTGGCAGACTCCATTATTTGGAATTCAACTGGAAACAAATAGGCGGAGCATTTACAAATTCCCGGGTCTGTAAGACAGCTGTAAGACAAGGAGCTCATTCGTTACGAGGGGTAATGGGACATTTCTGGGGAGACACAATCAAGGTCTGGCGAATGTGCTCTGGCGGGTTGAATGTCGCTGCTGAAAGCTTTGCCCTAGGGAAATCTCAGTTCGGAAGTCAAGGAGGTTCCGTTAAACTGCCTGAAGTCATCTAAGGGACGTCCTCCAACAAAATTGGAAGAATAGGTATCCTATCCTAGGTCAGAGAACTCGTCTCTCACAACGCGTCTCCAAGTGAACCTTTTCACAGTTCAGGTCGCAGTACGGCATCGCACAACGCTTGCACTTGTAACTACCCCAGTAGCTGCAAACGGAGCATAACATGCGCGGCGGATATGTCGGCGGAGGAGCTGCTGCGGTCAAGTAGTTCGGGGTGTTCACTGGGAGAACAGCTATACCCTGAGAGATTCCGATAAATAGACGATAATCAAGCTAACTCCAGTAGACGCGTAGGTCATCAAACTCACGGATTCATCAATGAGAGTGGCAAAGTTCTTCTTGTACAACAAGGCCGTACGAACGTTCATTGTTGATTTCTTCTTACGTGCGGCAGGTGATGTGCCGGGTATGACGAGGTTTGTCCGTTTGTCCGAAATGGTCTGTCTAGCGCGTCCATGTTTCGTTCCGCTGCTTTCGCCACCTTCATCGTCAGAGAGGGATGCTACGTTTGCTTCTGAGTAGTTAGATCTCTGTGAATAAGCATGAGAAACACTTTTGAATGGGAGAAGCATGAGAGACCTCTAATTCATCGAGATGTCGCTTGGTTCTCTTTGCAATAATTTCTGCGGTTAGGGCCTGGTTTGGGAGATTGACTTGTCGAGCGACTGGAGAAGAGGTCAGGTATGTCTGCGAACAAGCGAGACTGAAGGGCCATACGCTGCTGCCTGTTCCTCTTCGGAGGCATACTACATGACTTGTCGGTGAGGTGGACCGACGCGGGCGCTTGCATGTCAAGCACGCAATCTGATCGCTGCTTTCCGGATCTATTAATATTCACAAACACTCGTTCCATCCTCCTCCCCTCCATTCTTCCTGTCACAACCACCGTTGTCGATACCAGGCATTGTCTTCTGACAGTTGGTGCATCAATAATTTCCGAGCGCTTTAATCTTGTTTTTGTCTTTCGCCTATCGTTACCACACTACCTCACATTCGGATACGCTTCTCAACTCAAAATCCGCTACGCTACATAAATGGCCGCCAAACCTCAGCCAGAGAAGCTCGTATCTGTACAGCATGACCTTCCCACTCCCGAGCCAGAATCACCCCTCCGTCCCCGCAAGCCCTACCGCTTCTCCACCCTCTGTGCCACTGTCGAAAATCCTAGCATGAAAGATCAGTACGGAAGTTCCTCGGTACCCATATATCAAACATCGACCTTCAAAGGCGTGGGAGGCGAGTATGATTACAGTCGTAGCGGGAATCCCACAAGGAGCCATCTCGGTATGTATGGGCGTTTATCCGTAGTGTGATTGGATTTATTCATCAGCCCATCCCCGTACGCGCCTCGCTTAGAACACCACATCGCGAAAATCTCGTCTGCCGCTCATGCGTTCGCTGTATCCTCAGGAATGGCTGCCCTTGATGTTATATTGCGGCTGCTCAAGCCTGGAGACGAGGTCATCGCTGGCGATGATTTGTACGGCGGTACGAACCGTCTGTTGGGATATATCAAGACTCATGTTGGGGTTACCGTTCACCATGTCGATACCACCGATCCGCCTTCACTGCATCCATACATTCACCCTGAAAAGACTGCTATGGTCCTTCTCGAGAGCCCGACCAACCCGTTGCTAAAGGTCGTCGACCTTGCAACGATTAGCAGGGATGTCAAAGAGCGCGCGCCGAACGCGATCATCGTCGTTGACAACACCATGATGAGCCCATACCTTCAGAGACCGTTGGAACATGGTGCAGATATTGTGTATGACAGCGCAACAAAATACCTGAGTGGACATCACGACCTTATGGCTGGTGTCGTGACTTGCAACCGGGATGACCTCGCCAAGGTGAGGGAACTTGGTGAACGATGTACAGTTACTAATATGGTACCTTTTAGCAACTAGCTTTCATGATCAACGCCGTCGGGAATGCTCTCACACCAATCGACAGTTTCCTGCTCCTCCGTGGAATCAAAACACTTGCACTCCGCATGGACCGCCAACAAACCACTGCTAACCTCGTCGCCGAATATCTTCATTCCCTCGGCTTCCGTACAAACTACCCTGGACTACCCGGACATCCTGGGAGGGACATTCATGCACGCATTGCAGACGGCAACGGCGCGGTTTTGAGTTTTGAAACTGGAAGCAAGACATTGAGCGAAAAGATCGTGGCAGGAACACGTCTATGGGGCATTAGCGTCAGTTTCGGCTGCGTCAACAGCTTGATCAGTATGCCTTGCGTCATGTCGTAAGTAACCGGCCTCCGCTTCGCCTGCCTTCATGAGGACATTCGTCATTGATGAACTGAAATAAATCCCTAGACATGCCTCGATCGATGCAGCGACACGAGCTGCCCGTGGGCTTCCGGAAGACCTTATCCGATTGTGTGTGGGCATTGAGGACCCTCACGACCTCTTGGACGATTTGGAGCGTGCGCTACTTGCTGCTGGTGCGATTGAGTTGGATCAAGTCCAGAACAAATATGTGCGGGTTGCGGACCCAGAAGGGACGGACCCTATTACTCGAGCTGTTCAGAAACTTGCGGTCGGGGAGGAACTCGGGTATGATACGAGGGAATGGCTCGTGAGTGCACCCGGGAAGGTTATTTTGTTTGGTGAACACGCTGTTGTTCATGGTGTGGTGAGTGTTTGCTGTGACAGAGTTTCTTTTTCTTTTCCTTTTGAGCTTTTCATATACCTACACCATGGACCTGATTTTTCGCTGTGATGTCTTGGTTATCCTTGGAGAATTTGCTACCGGCGCTTCCGTTCCGAATCTCGCCCAAATCAGTTCATACAGGCTAACTTCCTGTATTCCAGACCGCTATCGCGGCCTCAGTCGATCTCCGGTGCTATGGCCTTACGAGCCCTCGTCATGATCGCCGCCTCTCCGTTCACTTCCATGACATTGGTAATTTTTACTGTGAATGGGATATCAACAGTTTACCCTGGGACGCAATCACACCAGTTCCTGCGGGGGTGGAGCATCCGGTTAATCTAGATGAACGACTCGTCGATGCCTTGCTCCAAGGGCCCTTGGGCCAAATTTCTGACGCACAAAAAAATGCCAGAGTTGCAAGTTTGGCTTTCCTTTATCTGTACATGATCCTTAGTAAAGGCGAGGAGCGGTAAGCCCATCGTTCCCTTTCAAATCTCCTAGACACCGCGGGTCTAAGGCAACTGTTTTCCCCTTTCTCCCTTTCCACGTTCTTCTGCTTCTTCCCGCCCTATTCCCAAAAAATAGGCCATCATTCAACTTTAGTGCACGCGCAACACTTCCAGTAGGCGCAGGCCTAGGTTCCTCGGCATCCTTCTCTGTCTGCGCAGCTACAGCAAACCTCCTTCTGCACCGACGCATTAGCATCCCCGAACCCCCTGCCCCAACAGATCCCACCACAGGACACATCCACGTTTCCCACGAAGGCCGGCGAGCCCTTCCATTATTGATTGCAGAAGATGTGAATCGGTGGGCATTTATATCGGAGAAGATCTTGCATGGGAACCCGAGCGGCGTAGATAACAGTGTTGCTGTCTATGGTGGTGCGCTAGCATATACCCGGCCTGGGTTCACGAGAAAGAGCGGGATGGAAGTCATTCAGGGGTGAGCATAGGGCCTGGTTTTTCCATTTTCTTTATGGATACAGAACTTACGGCCGTTTCACCGCCCTCTAATTGCAGATTCAAATCGTTGAGGTTCCTTCTTACGAACTCCAAGGTGCCCCGAGATACCAAGAAACTAGTCGCAGGGGTTGGTGAGAAAAAAGCTAACGTGGGTCCTTCCCTTATTGCTCCTAGTTCATCCCGGTGGATTGGAGTAACAATACTGATACGTCATCTCCAGGAACCTGAGCTTGTAAATGGTATCCTCGATGCCATCCAGAGTATTAGCGATGAGGCAAGGAGGGCATTGGCGGATCCAGAAATGCCCCGCGAATCACTGCTCCAGGCTTTGTCGGTATGTATTTATTCATCGTTACGTCTCCTTACAGTGGATATTCAAGGGATTTTAGGCCCTTATTAGAGAAAATCACGGCCACCTCGTGGCGTTGGGTGTGTCACATCCGTCATTGGAGGCCATCCGCGCTAGAACGGCTGAGCCATATGGGCTGAGCACCAAATTGACTGGAGCTGGAGGTGGTGGCTGCGCTGTTACCCTCCTCCCAGATGGTATGTGCCTCATTCATGTCCACTTCATTTCCTCATCTCCTTACCTCATCAAACTTACGCTGACGCTGTGCTGGTGTAGATTTCAAATCTGAAGACCTCCAGAATCTCGTGGACGACTTGATCCACGAGAATTACGAACCTTACATCACCTCCGTGGGCGGTAGTGGGTTGGGTATCTTATCACCACATCCTGAACATCGTAACCGAGGCACCCTTGCCGTGAGGACACATAAGCACACACAGGCTGAGGGGCAGGTTACACCACCTGACACCCCTGCACCAGAGGGGGCACAATTGAATGATACCGCTGCCACTGATGAGGTTGAAATGTTACGGGTACCGTTTGAGACCAGCTCGGTTGAAAGGTTGACGGAGTGGGCAAATGGTCTTGGGAGGTGGTTGTATGTGTAATGTTACTTCCGCAGCTTATGATGGCTGTGTCCTATAGAGTACTGTTCCTTTGATGTCGCTGTATTGATCTAATGTGCACATCCTTTTGTTTTGATTGTTTTACTGTAGGCCATGTTTTGGCTGAAAAGCTGGGTTTCCACATGGACAACGATGGGTGATAGTTGGGTGATCCAGTACCTACGGCCAATGTTTCACGGTCGGAATCTCAGGCCACAAGGCTGTGTCAAACCATATGTTCAGGGATTTCTAAGCATTCATGTTGTCCTCACGGTTTCTTACCATACTTACATCAAGTGCCCTTAGCGGGAGCTTCAAATTACGGTGCATCAGTTACCCTTTTAGCAATGTCTCCGTCCAGCTAAGTCGCTATGATCTTCAAGTGCTATGTACTTTAGCTCTCCTTCGGATTGCATATAGATATTCCTGTTATTATTTGTGCATAACGCGCCCAAGCTCATTGCAGAAATGCGCTTTCAGAGGAGTCTGAAAATATAGCCAATTTGACCCACTTCAAACTTACATAAACCACAGAGCCGCTGGTCATGTGCCTGATTGGTTCGATCATTAGACGGGAATCTGGCAGATCAAACTATTTTGGCTCTCCTCCCCAGCCTGGAAATTTGCTTAGAATCCGTATCCGCATCTCTCTTTATCGTTCCTAGGCTATGAGCTATGCTCTTGAAGATCATAGCTAATGTTGTCGAAATGAAGCTAGTCTCCCCGCCACAACGGACACCTGCTTTGCTGGTCCCGCAAGAAAGTTGACTTTCTCTACTTCATCAACTGGCGAAAGTTGGCCGGGAAAGACAACCATCTTTCCCCGAAACGAGTTGGAAAGAACCAAGTTCAGGGTACAACGCACAGCAAACGAGTGTGTGCAGAACTCAGGATGACTTGAAGCACCATACAGTGTCCGAGAGACGAAGAATCATTATCCCCAAGGACTGCGACCAATAAACCCCCTCTCTGACCAGTGACCTCATTGAAGGGCTGGACCCTGACACCCACTGGCTACTGAAGGGATCTGATCCGCAACTCGGAAGTGCTTCTCCCCGTATCTTAGCATCTGTGGGCGGAAATATCATTTCACACACCTGGCACTAGTCGTATCTAGTGCGTGGGGGGTCCGTGGTTGGGTCAACGAGTCATGAATCAGAGCTTAGCCTCGAATCTCAGTTCTCCCATTTATTGTTCGCCGCGTAACACGCGTCGTGGATCTGGGTACTGGTGGACGGCGGTAGGAAGAACCTTACATCCGGCTGAATCCTCCCTTAATCCTCAGGCACAGCTAGTGTAGCGAAGATTAAGATTTCCGGATACTGGTTAGACGTGCTATCTGTGCGCTAGATGACCCACTTCACGAGGGCGTCAGAAATCTGTTTCGGAATCCTTGGCTGTTCTTCAATAGGTAAATTATCAGCGATCAACGAATCATCCAGTCCTTCATTTAGAGAAACTCATACCTTGCGACCTTATTGCCCGCCTTAAACGCCGCATTGAATGGGAATTTCGCATCACGTAGGAACTCAGAGCATACCAGTGACAAGGTATCAAGGCCTCTCACGGCAGACGATTGGCTCGAAACTCCAAGAGTTAGGATGACAACTCCACTGTCTCTACTTCTGTTGTCTCGCCGTGTTTGTTGTAAGGTGCCATGACAAGACCAGTCTGTTTGACGCAGAAGTAGTCACAAGAAACATACTTTGAGATATGAGCCTTGACCATCCGAAGAGAAGAAATGATTATTCAACTACATCTAGAATCAGATAAAAATATATACACGCATTACGAAGCACAATTGAATAGGTAGATATATATAGCGTAAATACTGCGAAAGATAATAATCAGAATTATTCGAACCATGTCAGGTTGACAGGGGTCATTTGACAACGGGAGAGAGGTCCATGTACTATGCTACAATATTGACCAAGCGTGAACGGCAAAAAAATTCCAGAGGTAATGCAGCGGTTGGCGTTTATTCGCAGTCCGAATCGGAATCGACCTCCTCGGGCACCTCGCTGGGTCTCAAGGTCAGAGTCAAGGTGCGCTTAACCTCATTATGTTCGTGGCCGAAGTAACGAGGAGATTCGAAACTCCATCTGAAAGACTTCGTAAGTAATGCTTTACAATCTGTGAAAGGAGATAACCTACACCATGTTTCCAACCATCCAGCTACCTAGGGCTTCGACGAACCGTGAAACGTCACCGCCAACAGTTGCCCGGAGCTCATCCCGCGCCGAAAGATAGTCATTCATGAACTGTCGGCAGCGGACGCCGATGTAATCACAAGCCTCTTGAAGACTAATGCTACGGTCTTTCATAAGGACGGTGACGACATTGTTACCGGTATGACCTTTTGCTTGTTCCATATTGTACGAGTAGACATCCTGAGGCATTTGGTAAGCGTCAAATTTGACGGTCGCGCCCACTATAAACTTACATTGGCCCAGCAGACATGATCACATGCTGCCAAGTATGCTTTCACGAAGACAGGGTTTGCATACACCTCGTCTGGGAGATCAATTCCGAGGGCATACTCGACGAGTGCGAAGCACAAAGGGACGGCGCTGTTATTCCGTCGAAGCGGGATGTACTCTTCCAGGGAAAGCACCTCTCCTGCTTCCCGGAGCTCAGCTTCCCTGGCCACACTGCGTGTGTATTCTTCGCAGAGCTTGACGAAGCGGCGGAGGTTGTTGGGACCTGCGAGCCGAACAAGGCGAGCACGGAATCTATAATTAAGTTAGTCGAAGCCGGTTCTGAAGTATGACAGTGGGCTTACTCCTTCGTGATTCTTGCAACTATGGATGTGTCGTCCGAGTCGGGATTTCTCATGGCCTCGGCGAAACTGAAGCAGGTGCTGCTAGCGTCCTTGCCATTCTGTTCGTCGCTAATTTCGTCAACAACGAACAAGGCATTGACCTGACAGAAGTATGATTACCAGTGCCGTCAGTGGTAGTTCGTCGAGTAACAAAAACTCAAACTTACAAAGTCACATGTCGTCCTGAACTGTTCGTATCCAGCATAGCAGTACACGTGAGAACAAAGAAGTTCATTCAGGCCTTGGACGAAGTCGGCGTGTTTTCTGTTGGCGAAGACGTGGAATGAATTAATCCAAGCACGAGACTCCGCGGCTGCCTCTCGGTAGCGGGGATTTGTGTCGTCCTTAAGGGGACAGCCAGCGAGGAGGTCTGGGAGAAGGAACTGTTCAAGATGAGTCATGTCGAATATACAGGGAACTGTGGAGGAAGTTGCTGAAAGGAAAAGCTGGTTGTTTGGGATGTTGAAACGACGGGGATGTGGCCCTCGTCTTTATATCTTCTCCAGAACGCCCAAGTCCTCTTGGATCACTCGCCGATTTGGTTGGAAGCTGACCTGGTGCACAGCAAGATTCGATACGCAGAGGATAAGCACTGCGGCACGGAAGATCCAGATCCAGAGGTATGCTTGTTTAAATTTAGCGGACTGACTTAACCACATATTACTGAGACCCGAGAACAGCAGTCTCAAGTCGATGGTTGAAAAAATCTGTGATAGATCTCATTAGCGGATGGCCCGGCGGTGAAAAGGGAGGCAAGCAGCGGGTCAGAATGGGGATCAAGAAACACTTAGCACAAAGGTGTCAAAAAGATGCCTATGCGATGACGCAGGATCGTGGTTTGGTTCGGCTACATGATGCGGGAGCCAGCCATCCGTGTATTGCTTATTCAACGCAGTCCGAGCTCACAGGGGAAATAAACGCGATTCTGTCATCTACCTATTACTGGGTTATTTTGAGAAATACGCCTTCCTCAATAAGCACCGACTGGGTCCCTTAGATCTCGATCTCGAACCACGTTTTTAAGAAAGATCAAGATTGCGAAGGTTAATCGACATCTAGTCACCCCTTCGCATTCCTTTATCCCTAGGCTGAGGAAGAATCAAGGACAATATATTTCTTGAGCTTTGGATGTTTCAAGACGAAGGAAATGTTTGACGTTGGCGGGGAGTACAGACCACCGTCCGGGTCAATCGGCAGGGGCCATCACGGGCGTCTCCTGCACGACTTCAGTGTTAGATGCCAGGACTCTGGACGGCCCGACATGTTCATCATATCAGACACAGATACAAATACGCCTACTCCTAACGGCAATCCGAGGGGTGGTTCAACCTGTTCCGCATCATATTATGGCACAATCGTACTAACGTCCGACTTGGGGAATCGAGGTAAAGACAAGAGGAACGAAATATGCGTCCCGATCATCAGATTTCAGCCGTCGCCTTGGTTCTTAGCCTTATCTACAACAGTCCTGCTATAGACACACGGATGTCTACAACCCGGAAGACTCAGAGGAAGCACACCTCATTCTGCAGAGGATGAAAGCTTATTCGTACACAATCCCAACATCTGACTTTCCAATGTACTAATTAAAACCTTCCGGGAATTGCTCCGCGGTCATAGGACCGTGAAACTACTCATGCACCTACTTGCGTCCAACTCAGGCATGGGCTGAGTCAAATGATAGGCCAAAGCGAGACCGTGGAGTCTATGACAAACACACTCCCAGACAGACAGATCACAGCTATGACTCCTTACTAAGTCCCTTCCCGATGGACCTGCGAGAACCCGTTGCAAAGTGCGGGTTTCAAAGGACTCGGAAAATGCAGAACATGCAGGCCGGAGGTTTACGGGTGTTTCATGAGTCATTTCAAGCTACCGCGTACTCACAATTATTCTGTAATTGTTCTAGTTCGTCCACGTCCGGATCAAAACCCACTAAATAAAAGCCAACGGTGATACAAGGTCGGGAGGTGCTCACTCGAAAATAGAAGTGGAGAAGCGAGCCCAGAGGCTGGCAAAAATAATTCTATACGTCCGGTACTTTGCTTGACGATCACGATCTGGCGGCGTTAAGTCTTGGCTGCGGTGACGAGGTCAGAAGAGCTCCAAATTCTTAGCACATCATGAGGTTCCGGCTCAGAAAACATGCAATCTATCGTTGGACTGCTTGGTGACTAGCGACCGTCTGGGACTTGTGGGTTGTTATTGATGCGATGTGGAAGGGCATCCGACGATGATCACAGATACACGAGCAATCCGGTCTTCAAACAATAGGCGTGTGATTTGACACTCGTGACAAAGGTGTCTCTAGAGTTCCGTGGAGACGCTAATGCTCAGAACAGTGATCGTCCCCAGTGCCGATGTCGGGCTCTCCGGACAAATATTGGATCAACACAGCTAGTTTTGTATCCGAGACAGAAGGAGCAGAGAGGGGAGCAGATTTGTGCATCGCATGGCGATCTACGGGCGCCTGATATATCTGACAATGCTTGGGGAAATTTAAGCAGTGCGTTACCGAGCAATCATCATATAATTTATCTATCGCCGCAAGGATCGTTGTAGTATGAATCGCATCCCTCTGACTCGGCGATTCTTGGGGTGATTATTACGCACCCCTTGCCAATGGATCCCGCTTGATATCAGGTGGCCGCGGAGGATCAAACAACCTCGAGTGACAGAAACCTAGCATCTACATCCGTTTACTAACAACCTCTTACGTAGCAGATGATATGGGGAGACGTTCTTTGCACAGCTCAGATTCCTCATGACTCATAATCCGAAGTGCGCGCTTGAGCTAGAATCCCAAGGCGCATCGAGTATGCAAGCGAGGAATCAGTCTTAGGCACTACAACGGGGGTTACATCTGGGTCTGAGCGTCACGCCCCGGCACTTCGATAGCGCAACATCGTTACTGAAAGCACCATCCAAAAACCCGAGGTACATTCCCTTGCTTGGCAAGGGTTTCCGCACCCCCACAATCCGTCTCATCGCGTACATAAGTGCAAATAACTTTATCTTATCTACAGCCCCCTTGACTCAGTACTCGTGTGCCAGCCTTCAATGCACGCACTTGACAAATTGCTGCTAAGCAAGGGCCATTGGAGACGGCGGTCGACACTTCTATTCATGTAGATACCAGAAAACATTTATCGTCACGCCTCACGGCCATTTTTGCACTGACGCCGGGGTTTGATTTGCTCTGATGGAAAGACGAATCTGGTACTTAGATTCTAGCATGAGAAGTTGTCATGCAACTTCCATCCATCTGTCAGATAACGATGCTACTTGCACGGATTTGAAGGAACAGGCGTAATGTGGGGTCGGTCACCTTTGCTCAAGGATGCTCAAAGGGAGGGATCCAAGAACTTGGCGCAGAAGCTTTTTCGGGGATTAGATGGTCGGAGGGCGGCCATGAGGCCTGCCAGTGATCGAGTGATCCTTCACTGGTGATAATATAGCGTTTATAAACGTGGTAAGCTTTGTATTGTGTCCTGAATAGCTCTGACCCTCAAACGGTAGAGCTCAGGTAGAATGAACCAGAGGTATTGAGATGGAATCATGCTGGCTGTACAAGTCGGGAGCTTTTTCTCGAGTTCGTTGCCTAGAGAAAAAGAGAGATATGATCGAGTGGGTCCCTTTACGCATTCTTGGACAAGGCGTTCCGTGGAGGGTTTGATCGAGAGGTCTTATGGAATGGTGAATTCTGGGGGCTGCTAAGGGTTGGGCAGAATAGTTTAGACCGTTAAGAGGGTTTTGGTTAGTGGTCTTGCAGATACCAATCGGCGTAGCAAGTCACGAGAAGATCCGAATTGGGGGTAAAGGGAAAGGTCTCGCAGCCATGGATACCTCGGCATACTAGTATTTTTTTTTAAAGTTGGCCCAAGAGCTTGCAACTTGAGTCAAATTTCACATGGGGATTCCGAGGAATAATAGTCGTTCTATAATGTTCAATATAGATTATACAAATGGTACACTGAAGCCTGAGGTGGACGAGGAAAGGAAAAGTGACACAGGAGCCATACACTTGGGCCAGAGCGGTCATGAGGTTGGGCGTGTGATGGCATGAATGAGGCGAGAGTATCAGAAGCATATGCGATAACTGGCGTATCGACCGCTAGTTTCGCTTGGTCTTGTAATCTTGACCACCTGGCCTCGCCGCAGCCCATAATACCGCGCCACTGGATCCGCCAATTGAATACGCGGCAATTGAGTCTCTTTAAGGCGGCTAAAACGTAAAGGTAAGACAGATCCATGGGTACACTGACCAGATTGGGGCTACGCACTATTTTTCGAGCAGAATCTTCTTCTCCTCTGGAGTCAGGACCTCGTGTTGTGGTACCAGAGTGTGGTGAACGATATTGACCAAAAGGTCAGCTTCTGAGAATTCCTCAAGCCGGTATTGCGCAGACATCGCAACGATAACCTGTAAGAGTCCATGATTCGCATCTTGCGGTGGAACGCGAAGCCGATAATCTCCTCACTTTGCGGGCTGACGGTGTCATGTTTCCAGGGAAAACGATGATGCCTCGTTGAATTGACTTTTCCTCGAGGATACCAAGAAGTCTAGGAACTATGAATGGTGCTCATCGGTCTGGGCGTGATAGGGACTCACTTTCGCATCGTTTTAACGCCTACGCTTTTCTCCTCTGTGAAGTAGACAAAGATCTGATCGGCCGGGTTCGTTCGAGAGGTGGTGTAGAAGTTGAGTTGGTTGCGGCTTCCATGCCGGAGCACGATTAGGTGCGTCCGAAAGAGAGTATAGATCACACACTCACTCCACCATGCCGCTGTTGTTTGCGTAGAGATCGCGAAAACGTTGTAGATCCATATGGATTTCCTCGTCTGACACCAAGAATCCCTAGAACACGGTACACGGTCAGTGTTGAATCAGAATCTTTGAAGGTAAATGACATACCCTATCTCGGACGAGTTCATGAATAGTCCTGTTGACCTTCCATAGCTTTGCAGTCTCGTCGACGTCGCCCATGGTTGAGAGTAAATTGTATGGATTGGTAAAGAATGTATCTAGTCAGAAAAGTTCTGGAATGATTCAAACTCCGATCACTTTCACTTGGACCTTCACAATCGCACAGCCAGTGTAATATGCCTCCCAACCCAAGCTCATCTAATGGACAACCCATGCAAACCACTGTCGCCCTCAGCAATTCAATGATGGTACGGGCATATTAATTGCGCAACTTCCGTTATAAAACCTCGATCGTTAGGGCAAGTATAAACCCGCCAAGATATTCAAGAATATTGTCGACCCACCGGCGCCTGGAACGCCTGCTCAGCGAGCGAACAACGGACCTAGACATATCACGGGCATAACCTTTGATGATAGAGGCGACACAATTGTAACAAGTGCAGAAGACGAAACCTTCCGCCTATGGAGCTGCAAAACCGGCAAGCAAGTTCTGTGTTGTGGCACTGAAGGGCTATACTCATGGCAAATATAGGGCCATTAAGACGTTTTACTCGAAAAAGTACGGTGTAGACCTTCCCAGGTTTACGCATAAAAACACAGCTATTCTCCATGCTTCCACAAAGGAGGATGATTCAATTCGATACCACTCACTACACGACAACAAATATCTGCATTATTTCAAGGGTCACAAGGGCAGGGTTATTTCGTTGGAGATGTCGCCTATTGATGATGGTTTCATGTCTGGATCGATGGACAAGACAGTGAGGCTGTGGGACCTCCGATCACCGTCATGTCGAGGACTGTTGGCCCTCCCCTCATCGCCTATAGTTGCTTATGACGCGTCCGGGCTCGTATTCGCAGTGGCGGTCAACCATTACTCCCGCATACTCCTTTACGACCAAGCCAACTTTGACAAAGCACCGTTCCTAACCATTACCCTCGAAGATCCAACTCTCGCACTCATCAGCTACCCACCGCGACCAATCTACATCACATCCCTCGCTTTCTCCTCAAATGGCAAGTATCTCTTGGTAGGCTGTTCAGGAGACGCACACTATATCTTGGACGCGTTCGAAGGGCATCTACTGGCCAAACTGGAGGGACACGTTGGTTTGGAACGTAGAAGCACGAGTTCTCCACCGAGTATCGAGCCGACGAAGGGAAGCAGTGGCGAGGAAGTTGGTTGGACGCCCGATAGCAAATATGTGATTGGTGGTAGTTTGAATGGGAGGATCCTTATCTGGGATGTGCAGAATCTGCCACAGCGTACAGGACCTGTAGATCTGAAGGCACATCCTCTCGTATTGGAGCCTTTGGTTGGGTTGGATGGGCATCCTGGACCTTCGAGATGCGTGAAGTTTAACCCGAGGTATAACATGATGGTCAGCGCAGGAGCTGAACTGGTGCGTGGCTTGTCCTGATTTTCGTTTTCTGGACGTTCTGATTGAAAGACACAGGCATTCTGGCTGCCAGATTACAGTATGGACACGGAAGAGATAGCGCGGGATCTGTTGAGGAAGAAAGGGCCAGCGTGAGGCTTGGGCTTGAGGATTTGAGGATGCGGATGGATGGGCGAGATGTTATTTAAGTATCTGTGTTCTGTATACCATAGTCTACGTGATTTTTACATACGAGGAGGGTCGAACGCGAGGGCTGGCATCATGTGACTTCGTGACGCTGGATCACACGCGTGGAGAAAGTGGACGTGGCAGTTAGCTCCAAAGACATATCCACCCTTTACTCCCTCACGGCTCCTTCCTTTTCATCCTCTTCGGTTTCTTTCGGTCATCATGCGTTTCAACTATCTTTTTTCTGCTGCTTTCTCCGTCGCTGCTCTTGTTTCCTCCGTTGTCGCGGGTACGCGCGGTCCTAACGTGTGACAAATATGAACTAACCAATACCACTTCACTCCGTGGCGTTTAGCTGAAGTCATGGATGAGATTACTGAACCTGAGATCATCGTGACCGCATCTTTCCCGGAATCCAACCCGTTTAATCGTGCGTTATCCCTGCGCAGTTATGCCCACTCCATGTCCTGACTCGTCGGCCTTTCGGCGTGATCAACAATCGTCCTCGCAGAAATCGTCAACGGGGAGAAAAACTCGCTTACATTGACTGTTGAAAACAAGTCGGACCGGAATGTGACTTTACTTGGTGTTTCGGGCTCTTTGCACAACCCGGACACGAATGCGTTGATCAAGAATGTAAGGACTTGGTTCTAAATGAGTGGAAAACGGGCTCTCTTGGCTGATCCCTTGTTGGTAGCTCACGGCGTTGAACTACGGTTTTCCTCTTCTCGAGGGCGTCAAGCTCAACCTTCCGTACATGTTCTACAGCGAGTACGTGCTTCCGATTTTTACTGTCCCAGTCGATCGTCGCTGACTAATTCCCCTTGTAGATTCAAGGTATGTACCTCCCTTCGTATGGCCGGCTATTTTTAATTATAAATATCCGATCAGACTGGTAATGCCCGTTTGAATCTGTGGTTAGAACATTCATATGAGGTTTGCCCTTTTGCATCACAGATCTCGGCAGTAACTCAAAAGTTTGTCATTAGGATCATAAGTATCGTGTTTCTGCTTACGACTCCATTGTGACCATCGTTGAACCTGAGATCTCATGGTTGGACTGGAAGATGTACGTTTACATCATCTCCTAGCGTATCCGTGATCGTATTGAGATCGTATTGACCGGCTTGGTTCAGGTGGTCAACCTACTTGGTCGTCGCTGGTCTCCTCGGCGGTCTTTCCTACTTCGCCTATCTCACTTTTGTCCCCCAACCTAAAAAACGTACCAGAAAGCCCGCTCCCACCGTCAGCGCTCCTGTCGGCAATGTCACTGCCACTGGCGCTGGTGGATACCAGGAGGAATGGATTCCTGAACATCACCTCCGTAAGAGCAAGAAGTCCAAGCAGGCTGGCGCTACTTCTGGAACCAGTGCTGATGAGCTCAGCGGTGCCGAGGCGAGTGGCACCGAAGGAAAGAAGAGGAAGGGACGCAAGTAGAGTCAACTGGATGTTGTTGGATGCACTATAATGTCAAAATATCTAATGCTGGTTGGTAGTGATTAATTATGGTTCCGTGGATAATCGGCGCGGGATTGGGGCTTGGTGGTTATTTATACCTTGACGCCACATCTGTACATGGTATGGGGGAACCCCTGAGTGTTACTTGACTCCGTTATTTGTAGACCTTTTAAGTTTGCAAAAACAATGAATGTGGCGTTTTCTGGGGCGACTCGCACAGACCCTTTGATGTGATGTCATACCTTATATGTGCATTTTGTTTCGGCTTCGGCTTCAAGCTTTCATACATACCTCAACTAGAATAACTTTTACTTTCGACGTTGAGGCGTCGTTATTTGTAGGCCTTTTAAGATTGCAAAATTAATGAGCGGGGCGTTTTCTGGGGCGACTTCGCACAGACCCTTTGATGTGATGTCATACGTACCCGATAGGTATACAGTATTTCGGCTCCGGCTTCAAGCTTTCATATCTCAACGTTCAACTAGAATAACCTTGACCTTTGACGTTGAGACGTCGTTTGCCAGTTACTATCGTTGGTCAGGTGCTTGAAAACTTTTCAGCCGCGAGCGATTTCCTCCACACTCACTGGGCATATACACTTCGGATCTGGAGCCGCTACTGGGGCGTCGTCTCTAGTTTACGAATCTAAATTTTATTTTGTTTTATTTTAAGCTGCAGTCGACGTTGTGGAATAGCAAAATTCTCACGACCAGGCGAAGTTGTCGGGCGTTTGAAAACTTCATTTAGACCTGGCCTTTCTCGCACCTCCCCCATCCTTATAATGTCAATCTTGGTGGGTTCATAGTTACCACGGCGTAGAGCATGCCCTCCAATTTTCACGTCGGGACATTGGAGGTATCGGGCAGAATCTGGGTTTGATGGGAGTTTTGGATGGGTACCTGCAGCACCCTGGCTTCCAGCATCATATTATCAATTTCCTCAAAAACTTTTAGAGCTGCCACGGAATAAAGGGGTCATTCTTCTAGAGGCAGGTGTCCTACACTTTGGAAAAAAATCCGGTGGTGTACAAGCGGGCATGTCTTATAGAAAACCTGTTTTCAAACACCAGGTCGGGTTTCAAACACCTGACCAATGATAGTACCATGTATCTGCTTTCCTTGACGTATGCAAATCATATCCTTGCCCCTGCCATCAATAACATAAGTAATGTGAGTAGATGATTCGCCACAACGGACGAAGTTAATGAAAGGTTTGGCATCTCAATACACTTTGTAGACGAGTCTAGTTCGGTAGCACACCAAGTGTGCTGAAAATGAATTGAGAAGTGCGCATTCTAGTCTACCCTGCTCGGTATTCGGCCTGGCATGAAACCACTAAGGCTGATTCCACCATGGAGGGACGGGAAGTGTGTGAAGTGTGACAGTCGGTTCGGTAGTGCTGTGCCAGGTGAGAACAGGACTTATGAGCGTATAGAGAACATCACAATGCACCCAATTTTCAGAGAGGACATGCACGGAAATAACTGACCGTCCGACTGAAAGATAGACGAGGCAGTGTCAGTGGTTATATCTGCGCGAGAAAACACAGGCTGAAATAGGGTTCTCTGTCAATAACCGTCGCCCCGAAATCTACTGAAGAACCCAAGTATACGAAACGAGGACTGACATATGCTCCTATGGCCTGTTCACTATGTAGGCTACTTATAGAAGTTGCTGTTACAGCGACTATAATCTGAAGTAGGAAACTACTAGGAGTGACTGATGCTGATGCATGATGAAGCTGTAAAATGATGGTTACAGCGCCAGCCACACTTCTATCCGCGACGGTTATGAAGTGATATACGTCGGGCGCAGGGAGTGCTTCGTGTCCAGTGCTATGCTATGCGCCCTCTTAGGTAGAGTACAGGAATAACAAAGAGGGGACTGGAGAACAAGGGATAATAAGGGGCTGGGAGAGAAATAAACAAAGTCAATTGGAATCTAAGTGATGGCAGTCACAGCATGATGGATTTGTTTGGCTGTGCTTGTGGTCATGGCTTAATAGACGCTTTGATATTCCCTTTTGCTGTTCCTCCCGTTCTCTCTTCCCTCCCCCCTTCCTCCTCCCCACTCCACCTTTTCTGTATATAACCCAATACCAGCATGGCTACGAACGCTGCATCTAGAGTACGTTCCCCCTTGACCCCTTCCCATCAGGACCCTGTGGTGTTCTCCGCCTTTCACGGGTCCCGGGGTCCTGTCTCGTATCCTTTTCATGAGAACCCCAAGTTTTAACCGCTCTTGCAGGCTGCTCAGGCCCAGTTCTTGAGGGAATACAAGCTTGTGGTTGTCGGCGGAGGTGGTGAGTTCGACTCGCAGACAGCCCATTGTCGAAAGTCTGAATACTACTATCTTACGACTAGGTGTTGGAAAGTCAGCATTGACAATCCAGTTCATCCAAAGTCACTTCGTTGACGAATACGACCCAACCATCGAAGGTACTTCTATAGACGCCGGCTTTCCCCATTCTGAAAATGCTAACATCTTGTAACGCCAGACTCTTATAGAAAACAATGTGTGATTGACGATGAGGTGGCTCTCCTTGACGTCCTCGATACCGCTGGTCAGGAGGAATATGGGTAAGTTTGGCTCTCCACATCCCACACGTCTCTTTCCCCTACAAATCCCATCCCCCATGCAATCGCGACTTTTCTTGCCTCGTGGCTCGCATATCACCCGATTCGCGTTACCTTTTTGGTGACTTCTTGTTCCACGAGGCGCATCATTCCCCTTGAATCATGATTGAATTCCGGACCCTTATAAAACTAACTATCTTGTTTTTTTTAGCGCTATGCGAGAGCAATACATGCGCACGGGAGAGGGTTTCCTCCTTGTCTACAGCATCACCTCGCGTAACTCGTTTGAAGAAATCAGCACTTTCCATCAACAAATCCTCCGAGTTAAGGACCAGGACTCCTTCCCTGTCATTGTTGTTGCGAACAAGTGTGATCTGGAATATGAACGTCAAGTTGGAATGAATGGTATACAGTCATAGAATGTACCTTACGAGCTATTATGGCTGACATTTGTTCTTTCAGAGGGCCGTGACCTTGCGAGACACTTTGGCTGCAAGTTTATTGAGACTTCGGCCAAGCAACGGATCAACGTCGACGAAGCTTTCACTAATCTTGTCCGCGAAATCCGGAAATACAACAAGGTTGGTCACTCGCTCCTTGAGAGTTTTCCCGAACTAATTCTCGGGATTTTCTAGGACCAACAGACAGGTCGTCCTCTCCACGGCAATGGAGGTACCTCTGGGGGATACGGAAGCAAGGATCATCACGATGATGGAGGTGCAGGGTGCTGCGGCGGTTGCGTAATCCTGTAGAGTGCCTCATTACATCTTTATCTTTGACCTTTTTTCGCTTCCTATTTCGCCGTTTCATCGTGAGACCCCTTTTGCCTCTTCCTTCTTGTTCCAGATACCTTGCTTAATCTTGGATTGCCCTGGTTCCCATCATCCTTATCCTTTTTATTGGAATTCGTAAAGGAGGTCGCATTCAGTCGGATTTTCAGAGATTTATTATGTATATTAGTTAGACCATGAATTGTCACTGTCATCTCAATGTGCCTTCTGCGGGAGCCCCTATTGGACTTGGAGTCAAGCCCTGCATCAAAGGGAAAAATCCTGGAGGAATTTCACAATTGGCAGAGGGCGGAACGTGTGAAATCACACAGCCGGTTTCTCCTTTTCATCTGCAACTAAGGAGGCACATGTGACATGAGCGGACTGTACCTGTACAGATGATCACAAAATCTAGAATCAACGGCTCACCTCGTGCAGCAGACTCAATATATTCGTCATTTGTTATTCCAATCGAATCAATTCCCAATTCATATCGCCCGGCTGCACCACTATTTCCGCCCAGCAACGAAATGCCAATGCTACGTATCTTTTCCTTGTACATTTCTATTTGTGCGTCGGACACTTCTCCTGAGTTTGTGCGGACGAAGTTGTCAAATGGGATCTATGTAAAGGAGAAATTAGCCCTGTATAGGTACATGGCTGAACCATTACGCACGTAGATATCTTCCCAACTACCATCACGTCGCTTAAAGTACAGCCTATGTTGCCACAAGTCGGTTGTTATAGGTCCGTCGGTTTGGATATTACAAAAGTATGAATTATGTGTTGATGGATCGCCTCCTAAACGAAGACGAAGTGCTAAATAGCGGTGATTCGATACGTCTTCTGTCAAGTCTCCAAACAACGTCGGCCGCTTCTAGATACCATGAACAAAAACCATTAACGCTCTTCGAGTTCCAAACCCCTTTCAATGTCGGGAATGGAATGACAAACGTACTTTGTTTCGGAACCCAGAGTACCCTCCTCTGAGTTTACCCTCCAAACCAGCCTTGACGCCTAAACGCATATCACCCCAAAACACACCCGTAGCTTCTCGTCCGATGGACGCGTTATCCTTTGCGTTTTCGTCGAGTTCCAAATGCACCGTGGACGTCCCACCGATATCCGCGTCGCACCCCGTTGCGAATTGGTTGATATCATCTTGGGAATTGAAGGTGAATAGTGTCCGAGGTGCGCGTGAGGGCGCGTCTGCGCCTTGCATGAGTAGCACTACCGAACGTGAATGAGTGCTCGGTGGTAGTTTGTGTGAGTAGCGGTTGCGTACTGCGCATTGTGCCATTGCGGAGGACCTGTGCGGATCTATTGAGGTAGAGCGATAACTGGGACATGGTGGATATAGACAAGAGATGATGCACTATGAGTGCGGGGGAAGGAGCGTTGTCAGTGCGTTGTCGCACCCGCCCTTGACGTCAATCTCAGCCGCTTGGGATGATCGTGATTACATCATCCCTACCTACTCAGTAGTCGACCTAATCAACAACTCGAATACGCAAACTACTTCACTAGGTGCAAGATAGATCAGGTAGTCAAAAGACCACGCACTTGAACTCGGAATACATAGAAAGAAAGTGTCCCTTTTAGTAAATAACTCCGTCGCGAGTCCAGCTGCACACAAAAATCATAAATACTCATACGCCCAAAGAGTCCACTCTACAAAAACGTAAAAACCCAACTAACCAAGTCAGAAGGATTGAGGCACAGGGGTCGCGGGAGGTCGGTATTCTCCAGGAGAAGCAGAATTGTTGCGGGAGAGCAACAGAGGTCGTTGGTTGGGCGAGTAGGAAGGCAACGGCTGGTTTTGAGAATATGGTGAAGCACCGGGACTCGAATTGGATAGCAACAAAGGGCGAGGAACAGGGCTAGGGAACGTCGATTTGACAGCACTCAAAGCAGGCTGGTTGATCGCGGGTTGATTGCTAGACCAGGATTGGGACACCCGATGCGATGTCCGCTGTTCACCGAAAGTTGCCGAGGGGTGGCGTATGTGCTGTGGCGCACCAAGTGGCGTTACAGGTGTCCACACCCCTTCCGGAGTGACAATGGGAGAATTCGACGGCGATACCTGGCTCCAATTTGTGCTCGAAATCGACGACGAAGGAGAAACATTGCGACGCGGGGGAGCCGGGAGACTCCTCATGGACGTATCCAAGCTCAGTTGGCTCTTCGGGCTTCCCACTACAAACGACTTCTCAGCGGCAGGTGGCGGCACGGCGAGCATCTTCTGGAGCTGATCGACTGGCGTGATGGGGCGGCCAAGAGAAGGGATGCTGCTGTCGCTCACGCCGCGCTCATGATACATAGGCAACAGGCTCCTGTTGGAAGCTTGAGACTGCGACCTGTTTGAGTACCCCGAGCTTGGCTCCTGATACAAAGGCACAGGGAACCGATACTCATCAATCTGTGCTTGCAGCATGGACCTCTGGCTCCCGTCGTAAGGACCATCTTTCTCCAAGGAGTATCCAGTAGGTCCGAAGCTATCCATGGTTTTACGATTATTGTTAACGGATGACCGACCGTCAAAAGCGGGACCGAGGACACGGAAAGTATTGTAGAGCAGTAGCACATTAACAACACCTGAATAGTGTTAGCTTGATCCCAGACTTGAAAGAGTGACTCACCAAGGAGGAACCAACAGACATAGGCAAACACAATAGCCTCCCAAGCAATACGGAAACCGGAAATATCCAAGAGGCGCACAACCGAATAAGGTACCAAGAGTGCAATATAGGCTGTTCTCAACAGTTAGCCTCCCTCTTGGCGACAATAACAGAGGTGCCTACCAATGGGGTACCTTTCAATATACAGTCAGGAAGGAAGCTACATCAAATGCCATTGAGAACTTACCATAGCATACTCCTGGCAACACGAGCAATGAAACGGTGGTAATTCTCCATGTCTCCGTCCGCCCGACCATTAGGTCCCAATGTCAACTTAATTCCTCCCTTGATCATCAAAGTACCCCGGAGCACGAGAAAAATAAGTGAATACAAGAAAGCGGAAAGGAGCGAAGCAATAAAGATCTAGATTCCCTTTAAATCAGTGTGTTTGGTAGGGGAAAGGTTATCAACTGAGCCTACCGGAAGCAAATGAAAAATGAACTGAAGTTTTGGGAAAATATCACGAACACCACAGGAGAGACCAGCTGGCCCATAGACATTACCTTCGGGCGGGTGGAGAACGAATGGGACGGATGCTGAGGCGTCATCAGCTCTTGATAAGTTGCAAGGTAAATGCAAAAAAGCATGCGTACCAGCAATTCCAGCCATTGCCCAACCAATGATCATAGTGGGAAGAGAGATCAAGATGGACTGTCTCTTCTTCAACACGAGCGAATTGAACGTATGGACCGCAATTGCAACCGTAAAGTATGCTGAAGACCAGTTCCCAACTTGCATAACGAATCCTGTCAGATCACAAGTCAGGTTTTAGGGGTCCATCAATTGCCCGGATATAGTTCACCTTGCGATTGACACAGCCCACCTTGAATAATGCTAAGAGAGACTTATCAAATGGAGGGGAATGGACAGCCTTACCGTCTGTTATCCCTTTTTGGAGCAACCACGGAAATCCCATGAGCCCGGCAGTACTGGTCATCACGTTGCCGAAAAGCAAACACGCCGCGTAATTCCCCAGCTGTGTACGGAAGAAGGTGCTTTCTTGGGATTCTAATGCATTGGATCTCCACAGCTTGCTGATAGCAAACCACAGAACCCTAAGAACGACGGAGACAAGTGCCACTGCTGAGAGTATTGCGAACACATTCACAGCCTTTTGAATTTTTAAATCAGCGTTCGACATGACAAGCACGAGCTACTCACAATAGCGCCCGCATATTGACTCTGTGGAATAGGAATAAACCCTCCTTCGGCCATAATAGAAGAGCGCGCAGGTGTATGGGACTATAATATCCACTCCTGGGGGAAATAGAACAGAAACAAATCAAGATCCGTGGTCCTGCGCAAACGTTGTGGTGATACAAAAACGACTCTCCTAAGGAGTCGACAGGAACCGGTCCAAGGAAGAAACGAAGAAAAAGAAAAAGGAGGCAAAGCCAAGGGAGGCGAATGTCGAAGGTTCGGGGAGGGAACAAAACCTAGGCGAAATGCTTCTCTTGGAATACATTCTCCATTGCCAACTGTATGTGGGTGTTTGCCCTGATATGTCATGTTATTTTTGTGATTGCCTACCAACCGAATGATGTCTCTGCTCTATGACAACCCCATTTGATGAAGTCGTGGAGACGCGCGATGACCTGTGGGTGTCCAGCCCTCCCATTCCTCGCGCTGGACCACAATTGTATTAACAGTCATCGCAACGATCACAGATTGTCGTTTGTACTGCTCGGTTAGCATCAGTTTGGCAAAAATAAATACATAAAGAAATAAGCTCACGCGAAGCAGTCAATTAGTCATTTCTTCAAAAAATACTTGTCAAGGCCGCGAGGCTCCTTCCGACCCTTCTTTACAGCACCAGGCTTGAATCCAGCCTTCTTGGACGTTGGTTTGACTGGGGAAATGTCTCCGCCGGATTCCTTGGCAAGATCTTCAGCAAAGTGGAAGTCCTCATGCTCCAACCGTATGGTCGACAAGGCTTCTTGTCGTATGTCATCGTCAACTTCGGGCAAGTCCTCTAGGGGATGGAAAGTCTTGCCACAGCGTGGACACGTCCATGATGGAACATGATCCTTTGATTGACGTTCGTGTACTCGCGTGTCAAGCACAGTGTCGCTGTTATGATTGATTTCGTTCACACCGACCTCGAGGTCAGGTGGTACATCCTGGTCTTTATCCCTTGGTCGTTTCTTTGGAGAGCTTGCAGAAGTCGGTTTGAGGAACCCCTCAATACTTCTTTGACCCTGCTCTACGGCATCGATTCCAGTAAATGCTAGTGTTATAGTGCTGACGTTCAATGTCGTCTTTGTGCCGACGAGCTCTCTCCACAACTTGTCACCGGCACTAGCAATGACATCAACCGAGAGGTTGCGAACGAATGGGAACGGAGCTTGTTTTGACCGCCCTATATCGTATCCTACATCGGGTGTGTATCCTATCACGGACGTCAGCTATTATCCGAACCAGTAGTACAGACAAGAATACCTTTCCTTGCCTGTAATACTATGGTTTTCGGCCATAGATTGGGGTTGATCTGCCGGGCGTTATTGAGGCGCAATGCCAAATCCGCAGCCAGAATTCTTATCCAGTGATATCCTTCAGCAACATTTTTGATAGGCTTGGGTACGTTCTTGGCCGCCAGCATGCTTTTGTTGACTGCTGATTTCTCCTTGACTGTAACCCGCGAGTCATCTGTTAGTGCAACCTCAGAAACGCGGCGATCGGATTACCTTCTGATCTATCAATACCCCTATTCAACACATCAAATGAAAACCGAACTATTGGTAACAATGAAGATGACGTACCGAAGCACTTCATATACCCAGATGGCGCCTTCTCCAAATTTGTGTTGCATCTCCTCTGTACCAACGTCAACAAACCTCACGTATGCCGCGAAAAGATAACTCACCGAGGGATATCGTCCTAGGAACCCGACAACTCGATTAGGTGCACATAAAATGGACCCGTTGAGATAGACGCTCACAACAGATCTCCAACTGTAGAGACATCATATTCTTTAGCGAGCGCTTTACCAAGTTTGCCGCCTAAGAAACGAATCTGGAGAATGATGAGCGATAAGATTAGCCGCGAGGCTTAGGCGGATGGAGTTACGGACCTTCTGGAATGGTAGAGGCCTCAGATAAGATGGTATCCCCTGGTTCCGTAATATGCTCTGCATCAAATCATTCAATTTTGACTCAGAAGACGAAACAAATCAATCTCACTTGACTGTTGGGCTTCTTGTATGATGCGGTCAGCTAGAGATGGGTTATCAGTGTGATGAGGGTTCTAAAACCACTGTTTAGAATGGAGTACGGACCTTGGCAAGGAATTTATTCCGTGCGATACCCTGGCAATCGTTGTTAATGAATCTATAATCATTCACAAATCAATCGAATAACCCTCACAGCCGAAGTAGTATAGCCCATCTCCCTCACTTTCGCCCTCGCCTTGTCCATCAGTTCGGCCGCAATCGACAGCGCCACATCGTGCCAGGTAGCAATGTATTGCTCATCCCCACCTACGTCTTCGGGATCTTCTTCGGGTTCTACATCCTTACTCCTTTTCTCCAATGCACCACTGCCTTCCCCGTTCTTCTCCATCTCCGATCCCGGACTTTCCAGCTCCTTGTCATTGTTTTCCCCGCTCTGTTCCCCTGTCGGCTTCTCCGTCTCTTCCTCCTTAGGTACTGAACCTGCTAGCGGTATGACATGTCCCACCCTTAGGTCGGTCCATTTTATCCGGGGCGGAGGCGGCAACGGGGTATCAACACCATCTGGCGAATCTTTAGGCACTTGTGCAAGATACGGGTACCTCTGCAGCAATATCTCCTTCACCGCCTTCGTATAATCAAAAAACGCCTCGTCTATCGAGGCTTTCTCTACGCCAATTCCAGCACTCCTAAGCAATCAACCGATCCCACAAAACCAGGGCAGAAAGACGCACCAATCTCCACAGACGCAGGTAAATTCTCCTTAAATGCACCCGCAATCTTCACACTCTCCCTTCGATAATAGTCCAAAGAAACCTTATGCGTATTCGTGTCCACATTCTCCCAATATCCCGGTTCACTATCTCCCTCTTTGTACGTCGCAACATGCACAACCTTCAACTCCGGACACAATTTCAACGCTTCCTTCAACTTGATCATCCTCGTAATGCCATACTTCCTCGCAGGATAGTTCACTGCGATCAAGGCATCCCACTGCAAGACTACCAGAGGAGTTTCTTTGTCCACGCCGAGGCGCACCATTTCGCACGCCGCGTAAAAGGCATCGCTGTCACAGAGCGCTATGACACGGAGTGGATCTTTGGCGCCTAAGTTGTTAGAGAGGACGTGGCGGTAGGTGATCACTGGTTCGAGGTCCACGAATTCCGGGTCGATGGTTGAGGTTGAGGTCGCCTTTGCTTTTCCCTTCCATGGATTAGGTCGTATTGGTGAAGTTGGTGCCATTATCATTCGATAACCCGCGTAACGACGGTGGTGTCTAGATCAGCACACTTGTTCGTCCAAACATGTGTCTGAGACCCTGATGTCACCAATTGACCAAACAAACGCGTCGCGTGCCGGGTCAACATCAAAGTTTAAACGAACGTAATTCAACCCTCAAGCTTTTGTCGAAAGTCCTCGCAACCTTTGCTACACTAATGATACAACGTTTCTTGTTTTCCCAAACCCAGCAACACCTTTTATATCCCTCAGGAAACCACCTTTGGGAGTGCATCCACAGTGCTGATGTTAACGCTGAAGAGATCCTGCGGTGACTCCACTGAGTAAAAGTACCAAAAGGGTCAGCAAACATTACTCACCTTGCCACCCCTAAGCTCCTCGGGCGAGGGCATGAGATCAAGCCTCAACAACTCGGCCGCCTTGGTGACCACGGGATCGTTCTGCATCGAAGAAACAGCAACGACGCGTCCGTTCTTCACGTAGTATGCAATGAACTACAATACAAATCAACATTTGATCAGCCTCGCAACGAAGGCGAGGAACAGCTCTATACCTTCATTTCACCGGGATCACCTTTGATGATGACATCGTCATACTGGTGACCGATACCACAGTAACGCAACTGTTGACCCTCTAAGTCCAGTTGAGCATACTGGATAACCTGCATAGCCCGGTACTACGTACGAGTGCTCCAGAAGATGGGAATTTTAACGAAAGGTTGTGGACTACCGGCAATAGTCTTGCCAGCAGCACGCCCTTGATTTCCAGCAACCTAGAACGAACACAAGCATAAGGTCAACGAACGGGGGACACATCACATCACTGTCACTCACGCTCCAGTGCTCAATCCGGGTCTCACCTCCATGAATCTGGGGATAGATGGCAATGTCGCCTGTATACCGATATCAGAAAACAATCGAGAATGCTTCCCAACTTGTCCTCACCAATAGCATAAACATTCTCAGTGTCTGGGCCACTCCTCACACGGAGATACTCGTCTACTCTAACACCGCCATCCTTCTCAATTTCAATCCCACTACCTTTGAGGAAATCTGTCGCTGGTCTGACACCAACACCCATGACGACAAAATCAGCGGGAAGCGTCTCCCCATTGACAACGACGCCACCGGCAAGCTTAGGATCATCCTCCTTGGGTACAATCTTTTCAACTTTGGTTTGCATGTGGAACCGGACACCTTGAGACTCGTGGTACTACATATTCATCCATTGAGAAAGCCCGTCCAAATGTGACAACTATGAGCGCATGAGTGCTCACCTTCTTTAACCCAGCACCGACTTCTTTCCCAAGAATAGCTTCAAACGGATATTCCTCCATGCCGATAACATCAATCGATGCAAGCTTCCTCTTCGAAAGAGCCACGACCAACTCCATACTGATGAACGAACTGCCAATTACCACAGCACGCTTGCCTTCTTGGGCCGCTATATTCATCGTTGCATGGATATCAGCATGATGCCGACAGCGGAACTGGGGCTGTTTCGATACTGACCAGCATCAACCTTCTTCGAATCCGCGATACCCCGGAAAGTGTAGACATTCTCGAGATCAGCTCCTTCGATTGGCAGTTTACGGGGAGTCCCACCAGGAGCAAGAATCAGCTTCTCATAGGTGATGGTGTCAGCACCGTTGTCGAGGACAACTGTCTTGTTCTTCAGATCTACAGAAGTGACTTCCTATGATAGGGGTTAGCGCACGAGCGACGAGTGACGATCCAGTAACGGGGAAGGCGTACAGTTCCAAGGCGAAGGGTTGTGCCATATTTGATCTTGAGGTCAGCCGGTGTCTTCCACTGGATTTTAGCAGGGTCAGTGATGAGAGCTTTGCTGAGCTTTGTCCTATTCGCAGTTTCAGCAAGCACTACGATAGAAGGTTTTTGAATCTGTGCACCTATCGATCGGCGGGTGAGGTTCTTTAGATATAATAGTGATCGGTTCCTTATATCCGTGCTAGCGATCACAAAAGTGAGCATAATACATCAAGAAACCATATGCATCATATACCTCTCGCAAACTTTCAACAGCATAGAAAGCACCTGATCCTCCACCAACGATTACCAATCCTGTCTTGAACGAAGTATCCTCTGTTAACAACCGAGGATGCCTCATCATGTTCTCCTTGATCGTGTTCTCGGGGTCAGCGGTCACATGGATTTTTCCATCAGTAACATGAACTTTGAATGAGTGAAGGGCGGCTGGTGCTGGTGCATCCTCTACCCCAGGTATCAGAAGACAGGCAACGAGTTGTGGTCATGGCAACGTACCAATATCACCCGTGCAAGCGGTCCAGCACGCTTTTGGGAGGGGTGAGCACCAACGTTGGTCGAGATGCAAACTGAACGAATGTACCTCCATGCCAAGGGCTGCAGCATCGCACTTAGTGAATGTTGGCCATATTGGTAACGTTAAAACATACCACACAATTCGACCGTCAGCCGTGAGGACACCCTTAACAAGTGGTGCTCCGTAGTGAGTACAGTAGGCGCTAGTCGCGTGGATCTTGTCTCCCAGACGAGACAAGAGAACCTTTCCCGATTCGAAGTCGACCTCTTTCCTAGCCACTATTCAGCCACTGACATCGGACATGGCACCGGATCAACGTACATTTGACCATCTTGCAATTCAGACTCATCAAGAACGGCAATCGTCTTCACCATGGTGCTGAATGTCTTCCAACGGAAAGCGGGGGAGATGCGAGATGAAGAAAGGATAGAGCGTAGCAAAACCCTTGATATCATGAACCGAGGGCAGGCTTAGGTGATACAGTATGGTCAAATAGGATAACCGTCGGCGGCAGATGCAATCGACCAGTCGTTCTGGCCAATGACATCCCCTGCATTCGTCAGTTCTGTTCATGAGGATGTATCACGTGCTCATACCGTCATCTTTCGATTCTTTCTTCTCGGCTCCATACCCGTTCGAGTGTACGGATCTGGGTTAAGTGTGTGCGCGTGCGTGTCTGTGTTGGAGTTGGTCAATTTTATTAGAGTGCAGCGATGAAATATGCAACTGTTCCTATCCCTCGCCCGAATGCATCGTTAGTCATGACTTCCTATTTCTTTGTAACCTGCTGACAATTGCCTTAGATATCCGTAGCGAAGCCAAATTCCGGCGGCTTAAAGCGTTTGCTGAATCCGCAGAAGTCTCAGGCCTCGCGAAGAAAGGTCGACCCGGCGTACTCGTCTTTGATGGTGAGAAGGAAGCAATCCGAACATTCCTATCGAATGCGCGCAGTAAGTCGGGACCTTTCTCTCCATACCTTCTCGTCGTTGACTTGTCAGGCCTGAGGTATTTGGACTTCCACCATGTTGACACCGTCCCATTACCCCAGGATATCAGACGCCGAATTGCTGATGCGCGCCCCGGTTTACACGAGGTCAAGGATATGGCTGAACTTGTACAGTCTCTTGAGCATGTCTCAATGAAGGAGTGGTTTCGTCAGAATATGGGAATGGTCAAAGGATCATAATTGATAAGGAACGTATCGAGCTGAGGAGTAGACGTTGAAAAACAATACATTAGCGTTCCGTGACAAGGGTAAAATACATAAAAATACAAAAATCATGCCTATGCACCAACAGCGTCAAGTGGGATAGCAGATACGGGAGGAGCGTCCGTGGCGGCAGGCACAATCGACTTTGGCTCGGACTTCTTTTCTACTTTCTCCTTCACTTCCTCAACCATCTCCTTCTCTTTGCCCTTCCCCTTATCTTCCATTACACCCTTCCCTTTATCCGCTTCAGGCGAGGGCGATGTTTTGGCTTTCTTCCTCTTCTTCAGCAATCCGACGGAAACTGCACTCTTCACACTATCAACCAACTCCCTGCTCCGTTCCAAGTACTCCGTATCGTCAAACCGATGCTTCTTGCCTGCCAAAACTTCGACCGCGACCTCTCCCGGTTTTCTTGCTTGTCCGTGCTCGATACCGAGTCGCTTCTCTAGTGCCTCGAGTTTCGCACGCTGTGCTTCAGCTTTAGCTGCGAGACGTTGTGGTTCTGACTCGAGGTACTCAGCAAGCCTTGGTTCGACGTTAGCTTATGGTTGACGAGGCAGACTGAATAGTACTTGCTTTTTGGCTTCCTTGAGAGTGCTCAATCGCCTTCCATTGAGATCCCTACATGAGTCGTTGTTGCTAGTCTTCTGACTGCTCATGCGACCGCCGGCGGCCCGCAACTGACTACCGAAGCCACCTTTGCCACCAAGTAAGCGCGGCGTAAGCCGGAGTGTAACAAAGTTGGACGTCGAGTCTTCAAGATCCGTGTGCAGGAAAGATAGAGGTTGCTCATCGTCGGCGATTAACCCGGCATGGGTTGAAAGTGCAAGGACTGAGGCCAGGTGAGGAGGAAGTGAGGGATATCGGTAGCACAGATGGTCATACACATCAGACAAAGGGGTGGAGGAAGGAAGATTTAGCGTCAGCGAAGGAAAAGGAGAGAAGGTGTCGATGAGAAGAGTCGTATAGCTGTTGTCGGCCATGGCTGCTCGTTGAATACTTGCAGAGTAATTGGCGAGGGACAAAGCGTTGATGAGTGGCTGTGCTCTAAGGCTGCTGTCAAACAAATGCACTCAGAGCGCACTCAGAGTCACGTGAGTTCGATCTGAACTGGTTTCACGTCGCATGTCGTCACGATCATCATCCCTCCACCTCAGAATTCAAATACGGCTGCTTCGTCGGATAGGCCCTCAGAGCAATGACCTTCCTCGGATTGCCTCCAGTCTTCGACTGGCCTGCCCAGTTCTGCGTAGCAATATCAGCCGCCTGCTATGTTCTCTCCGTCATCACCTCAAATGTTTCCCAAGTAGACCGTCTTTGGACTTTCTTGCCAACCATCTACACGGCCTACTATGCCTTGCTTCCACTCTGGCCCAACAAACAGCCGTTCTTCCTCGCTCCATACGCACCCAAGTCCCTCGGCTACGCTGTACTGAAAGACTATAGCCCGCGCGCAGTTCTCATGCTTGCCCTTATCGTCATATGGATGTTTAGGCTCTCATACAACACTTATCGACGCGGTCTGTTTGACCTGTACGTACTGATCCTTTTATTAGCCATTGCTATTTATACTTACGCGTATCTCATCCAGGAAAGACGAAGATTACCGCTGGGCCGTCCTTCGCTCCCAAGTCCCAGCCTGGTTTTTCCAATTCACAAACCTCACTTTCATCTCCACAACCCAGAACGTCCTTCTCCTTCTCCTCGGAATGCCGGCATTCATCGCCGCGGTACTCCAGCCTCACACTGACCTTGCTACTTCGGACTACGTCCTCACACTCGCCGCGCTCAGCATCCTCGTATTTGAATTCATTGCCGATAACCAACAATACGCGTTCCAAACATACAAGCATGCGTATTTGGCTCACGCAAAAGGTGACAAGGCAGTTCAACCGTACGACGAGAAAAAACAATGGCCACTTGCGAGGTTGGGCTGGACACCTTCGGACGCTCGACGCGGTTTTATCACCAAGGGTTTATGGAGGTATTCCAGGCACCCCAATTTTGCTTGCGAGCAGAGTTTCTGGGTATGTTTTAATCCTCTTTCATATCAGACTGCTCTCTGAAAACGTTTGTAGTGGGTTATCACTCTCTTCCCACTCCTGGCTCCTTCCCCTCCCAATCTCCCCTCCTTCCCTTCTCTCCGAGTTCTCTTGGACTCCGAGCTACGTAACACTGCTCTCCTGGCATTCTTCAAGCAAGCTGGCCTTCTTTTGTTCCCTGCATTGGCTCTTTCCGTGCTTTTCGTATCATCAACCACTTACACCGAAGCAATCACCAAAAAGAAATATCCGATTGCTTATGCCGCGTATCAGAAACGTGTTGGGATGTTCCTTCCATTCAAATTTGTGATTAGCGAACTGTCTCAAAGCAAGGATAAGGAACAAACTCACAAGTTGGTTTGGGGGGAGTTTTATGGTAGTGGGACGTCGAAGATCTCGAAAACTAACTGATATATCACCGAATATATGTAACGAATGGCTATTTATCTGTACTTTGTCTTGTAAAATATAGTTTTGTGGTTCACACACTTCGTTATTCCAGATATCTGAAATCTGAAATTCCCCGAGCGCTACAACAGGCTACAACAGGCTACAACACATCATCAACTAAGTGCTCCTGCCAACTTTGGTAGTTTTCGCAAGTCCCAGAAAGGCAGCTTGTGATCTCCCACGGGGGAATTTCAAATTCCTTTCAGGGAGATTTCCCATTTGCAGATGTTTTCTTATGTAAGCAACTGCCCACAGCAAAATCTCCCACAAGAATTGCCTTCAGCAGTAACTTTTCAAAAAACTAGGTCTGAACCAATCCATCAAATTTCCTTGAGGAGTAATTTTTTGAAGACCTGCCTTTCGAAGGAATTCTGAAAAACTGGGTCAAGACCAATCCAGCTGTGCTGTAAGAAAGTATAAAGCAGGGAGCCCACAGAGCTATGTGGGTCCCCAACAACTCCGCGACGTTCATCCTCTTCGAGCTCTCTTGGGCACCGTCTTCGCCCTCTACTATCTACTCTTACTCTTGCCCTTGCTCGACATTGACTCTATCATGCCCCGTGCTACCAGGGAGTCCCTTGTGCACAGCCGTCGCACTAGTCCCATGGTACGGGGAAACTATGCTCGTACAATAAAATTATGATAAAGACGCGTTTGGTTCTCCAGGCTGACAAGTATTGTGAAGTATGCAACAAAGAGTTCTCCCGCCCGTCCGAGCTCAAGCGACACCTCAAAGACACACTGATCCACAACCCAAACGCGAGGTAAGTTGCATTGATCTTGCTTATGTCATTGATCTCATTGTACCGAAATTGGTTAACTAACGTCATTGTTGCCTTCTTCACCTTCTGTCCTTGTATTCGGTGAACAGGAAATTCGAGTGCAAGTACTGCGGTGCTCTACACACCCAGAAATCCAACCTCAAGATTCATGAACGTATTCAGTAAGACTTCTTTTTATCACCTTAGGTTGGTTACTGATACTCATGTGAATCAAGCTTTAGCCAACAAAGAGAATGCTGCGGCCTTCCCCTGGACGAGAATCACCTCCTCAAATGTTCCTTCAAGTGCAGTGACCCATCCTCCATGATTCGCCACATCGACAACATCCATCTTTTTCCTTACATTAACAATGCCCTACCAATCCCTGGTTGGCTGATACAAGCGTTGAGGACCAGGGAGACCGCGAAACTCGCGTTGCGTCGCTCTGAAACTGCTTCACCTTCCTCTACTTCTACATCCTCTCCGCCTTCATCTATCGAGCATTCAGCACTCAGACCCTCAACCCCTTCCCCATCACCTCCTGCTGAAATCTCGTCGCAGCCCAGGGCACCCAAACCTCAGCACGCTTTCATGAGCAAATATAGACTTCCTCGATATCGTCAGCTCCCAATACGCACTTCGCAAACCCTCGACGCAGCCGAGACTGCCGTTGCCTGCGATTCGTCTGCCACCCCTGGTCTTCTAGGTCAGCTTGATTTCACTGCATCCCTTCACATGCAGACACCGATGCATGAACACGTAGATCTCGAGTTGGATTTGGCCAATTTCAATCTCAACAACTACGACAGTAGCCAATCTGCCCCTGCCCCTGCCCCTGCTCCAGTCTCTTGGGATGAGCAGCCGAACGTATCATCAGCCTTGTTCTCCCAGACTACTGGTAACGAACTCGACCAGTTCTCTCCCTCCTCCCAACTCCGTATGAACCTCCCATCGTTTGGCGGGCAGAACGAATTTTCATCCTTCAACTATTTCCAGGACCTCCAAGACCTCATTACCCTCACGGATTCATCCTTCTCCGAGACAATGCCATCCGCTAGCATCCCATCAAATGACATGACTCTCTTCAACACCGACGTATACAACCAATTCCCTCTCCTCAATGACACGCTCAGTCCCCTCAACTTCTTCTCTCCCACTGAACAACAATTTCAGATTGACTTGCATAACTTTTCATGATTTCCGGATAGACTTCAGCATCATCCTGTCCTTCCTTCTTCCTCCTGGTTTACATCACATCCTCCACAATTACTCGGTCTGACTTATTTTGTTACATTATTGTTCATTCATCGGTCATCTGTATTCACTGCTGTTCTATATTGGCTATTCCACTTGGACGGACTCATTCCGCATGTTTAATTCAACACTGGCTGCTCAATATTAACGGAGGCTCAATCAAGGCGAGACGGAATGCACATTGACAACAGCAAAAAAAAAAATCCGAATTACGGATATACAGGGCAGAGACACCTGAGCGACAGGTAAACATAAGTACGACTTAACATGATACGGAAATAGCATAATGCGTGATGAGTGCGTTGTGTCAGTAGAAAAAATACGGTACGAGAGAAAGAGTGGTTGGGGGGTTTCTCGTCATTGACTGCTCCGGTGGAGGTGGTTTATGTTGTCTGGGATCAGACATCCACCCCCTGCTCCCAATAATAACCAAAGGGGCGTATAGCAGCTCTGTAAGCTTTATGCCAGACTCTGACGTGGTGTCAATCATAGGCTGGCAATGTTTTCAGAGGAGTCCAAGTGTTCACTTTGTTACAAGTTCCCTTCAAGGATGTTCTTGTTTCCCCGAAGGAATACCCGAGAAAGTCACAGTTGGGTAACGGCGCATCTGACGAGTTGGGGTATACAGGACCACGCGATCGCGTCTCTCGAATGCGTTTCTCGAATGCGTTAAGGACCATTGCGCGGTTTCTCGCACATTTCTGATTACGGGCCTGAAAAATGACTCAATTATATCTATGCGTAGCTCTAGAAGTACAAAATGAAGGAACATAGGCAACAGAATCGGCTGGAACAGGATAAATACGAGATTACTAGGCTAACTATGAAGAGCATGAAAACAAAGAACGGAATTAGGATTATGTTCATGGGCGGGATGGGAGAGGTAGAGTAATGGGAGCGGAAGCAGTGAAAAACATTCGACTGGTAGGGCCTGGGCACGCGGAGGGGATCGTACGAGGTGACGTTCGAGTTGAGGCGGAATAGGCAACTTGTGGACACATCTTGCAAGCAAGAATTTTGGCGATCAATTCTGGCTCCACGCCAAAACAGTCCAAAAATGTAAGCCTCTTCAAAGGACTAGTCCAAGTGTTATCTTCGATGAAGAGGTCGATGAGCGCGTCGGGTATCTGGTCACAGGCGAAGAACTCCAGCGTACGAAGACTCGCCCACAATGAGGGTTCGTCGTGGTTAAGAGCCTCGGGGCGAATGATACACCTGGTAAGGCGAACATTCATGAACGAGGGGAAATTGCTTGTCGTTAGATCGAATCGATCAATGTCTACATCGACCAGGTTCAGGTCTTGGAATGCAGTATTATGTGATGCTTCAAGCATCATAGATAAGCTGGTCAGGAGCTTGCGCCCGTCCTGCAGTCCCGCCGTAGCCTTTGTGGCAAAGGTGAAAGAAGACAGAGCGGGAAGTCGGAGGAATGAGAGGTAGATGATGTCGTTCAGATCGAGACTTTGCAGCTCGGGTAGGTTGACAACATTCAAGCCACGCACTTCACGTTCTTGTATGGTTACGTCGAGCTTGAGACGTTTTAGTAACGGGCACGCCTTTAGTAGTCCGTGCATATAGTATAGGGAATGAACAGCATGTGTGATTTCCAGCTCTCGGAGGCAGGAAAGCCAATGATTCGAGGTACTCGGTCGACAATGCCCTATGTTGAGGTGTGTCAGCATAGGAACCTCGCCCTTGAGGACATGGTAATCCTGCCACAATTGCCGGGTTGTATCCAAGTAGAAGAACCTGAGTGCTGGCATATCGAAGTTAAACTGCTGCAAGAGGAGCTGGATGTTCCAGATGGAATGATGGGGTGCGTCGCCAATGAAGATCTCGACAGAGTGCCATCTGGAAACATGAGGCTGCAAAAGGGTAAGATAACTGCCTAACGACGCCTGGCTGACTGCTTCACGGGTTCCAGTTCCCCAGTGGGGAGTTTCAAAGCGAAGATGGAGTGGGGAGTGGCCTGATAGCTCGAGCCACGTTCTGACGATCTGGGAGTAAAACGAGTCGGGGATGATCCTGACGCATATATGGCTCCAGGCACGGGGCGTTTTTCTAACCACGTTCTAATGCCGAATTACCAAGTTAATAAGACGACACTGCGCAATGACGGATTCTTTTGACCCACCCGCCAGTGCCTGGACACGTGAGAAATTATAATTGGCGCCAACCATGTCCCAGTACTCTGGATGGCTGCGTGGGCGAAGATTTCCCCTAACACCTCCCTTGGCAGGCGGCGGTGGGTTGCGAT
This sequence comes from Podaxis sp. C-F-92630, assembly GCA_018524945.1. Taxonomy (NCBI): domain Eukaryota; kingdom Fungi; phylum Basidiomycota; class Agaricomycetes; order Agaricales; family Agaricaceae; genus Podaxis; species Podaxis sp. C-F-92630. The sequence continues at coordinate 214,779 of JAEUWS010000983.1, forward strand.
GTAGAAGCGGTCCTTAGTGTTTTCCCTCGTAAGCTGGGCGATCTCCTGTCGAAGGAGAGTGATTCTCTCTAGTCGTTTTGTAACTCTCTCGGCCACTTGCTTACGCTCGAATTCTACAAATGGATTGGCATGAGAAGCAGACTCGCGAGTTATCGGAAATGAAACGCACCTGATGGAAAGTCTAGCTCATCGAGGTCTGTCGCCATAGTATATGAAAACAAGGGGGGAGAAAGAACTAGTCGATGGGAAGGAAGCACTGCATAAAGAAAGCACTTGACAGGTATAAGTAGTGTGTGGTGGCGCGGGCTCGAGAGCCTTGATTGACGAGAGAATGGAGAGATCCCAACCGATGTTTTATTTTGTATATGTTGACATTCCCCATTTGGCCATTTCTGTCCCTATTTCCAATTATGCAAGTCAACGCCACACTGTTGAATAGGCTTGGAATCGTGCACTACAGTATCGCTCGACATTCACTGTGGCGTATCCACGTTGTCCTCATCCCTTATGCTTCGTTGCCGTAGTCTCCTCGCTTTAAGCTGGACCCCGGTTCGGACCGCTGCATGCAGGCCCCATACTCGCTTGGGTTCATCTGCAAGTTCCGGTTCGAGTTACTTGACGTATACTGAATCTAATCGCAACATCGTGCAGGCCACACGACCCGCTGTTCGCGAACTCTCGGTATCTCATATCACTAGGGCGTCTGGGTCATCTGCAACCGCCGCGTTGCTAACACCCAATGGTGACTCCGTATCATCCATCCCTGGTGTGAATTCGAACGAGCTCCCAACTGTGAGTATCGACGGACGGAAGGTTTCCATCCGCTGGGACACGAAAATTTGGTCGAGATTGTGAGTTTCGGCATCCAGTGCTCGTATCCAGCATTTTCGTGACCATTATATCTCAAGCCACAACATCTGGTTGCGAGATCACTGCCGCTGCCCAAAGTGTTTCCATCCAATCACCAAGCAACGTCTGCTGAACACCTTTGATGTAGGTATTCCAAACCGCGTAGGGACCGGTTACTCATTTTGTTGTGTAGATTCCACCAGATACTAGGCCTATTGGGATAGAGTCTAAGACGGATGGTTTGGAGGTGACTTGTCCGTCTGCATACGAGTTGTCACGGCTCTTTGTTACTCACGGCTTCCAAATCAAGGGCAATCGGTTGAACCTCATGTCTCGTTCTATCCTTGGTCGTGGCTCCAATGCAACTCTTACGATCCCCCGATCAATCGCAGAAGAGCTTCTCCCGAGTGGGTCATGTCGAAGTAAACACCACATCATTGTACTGATGTCTCCTAGGAAAATTGAATGGGGTGCAAAGATAGAACAATCTCCGCCTACAGTAGCCTACAACGAAGCAATGGCTGCGGATGACAGAGGTCTTTTCAAATGGCTGACCAACATCGTGAGGACTTGCCTTTCCCGTGAGATAGCGAGATACGCGAATTGACAGAATATGCCCAGGATCAATTTGGCTTCTGTTTCATTTCCGGGGTTCCTCCAACGCCGGAAGCAACCGAGAAACTGGCAGAACGCATTGGTTTTATCCGCGAAACTCAGTGTGGGTATCTAAGTTCAACGTACATCTGATGATACTAATAGCATGGCTCAAGATGGACGCTTTTGGGACTTTACCTCTGATCTGGCCAAGGGTGATACCGCATATACCACCTTGGCCCTCGGTGTGCACACAGATAACACGTACTATGTTCGTGTTATTGTTCTGTACGAAAGGAGATTGATGCAAACCCTTACTCCTTATACTTTAGACAGATCCTTCCGGCCTTCAATTATTTCATTTACTCTCTCACACAGATGGCAGCGGCGGGGCTACATTGCTTGTTGATGGGTTTTACGTTGCAGCTATTTTGAAGGAACTCCACCCGGAGTTTTATGAGATCCTATCCAAAGTTCCCGTTCCTGCTCATGCCGCCGGAGAAGCTTCCTCCATTTATCGCCCCAACCAACCTTCTGGTTATCCCACCCTCGGACATGATCCCTGCACAAAGGAGCTTGTGCAAGTACGTTGGAACAATGATGATAGAAGCGTTATGAACCATCTAGAACCAGATCTAGTCGAGAAATGGTAAGCCTTGCTGCTTCGTTCCTGCGTGTTGGGTCCCCAGGTATCTGATAGAAATCTTGGCTTCTCAAGGTATGACGCTATCAGGGCTTGGAATAAGTGCCTGACCAGTCCAGATTCCGAGTACTGGGTGCAACTTCAGCCTGGCACTGCTGTCGGTATGTGACGCATCGGAGCACTGAATCTATTCCCTTTGCCTAAATGCACTTATTCTTAGTCGTTGATAATCATCGCGTCTTGCATGGCCGTTCTGCTTTTGATGGCAGACGCCGTATGTGCGGAGCTTATATAGGCATCGACGAGTACCGGTCCAAACTAGTCGTTCTACGGGAACGTTTCGCGCCGGATGCTATTCTCCAAACCACGAACCACCTGCCAGGGGCTAACGTCAACGGTCGCAATATCTGGAACGCGGCCCTTTGAAATTCTGAAGACGGACTCTGGTCCCAAATGAGGTATATATGTATTGATGTTGATACAACCCAATTATGAGATACAATAAAGCAAGTGTTTACTTTTGTCAGATTCTAGGCCTGAGCCTGAATTTCCTTGAGGATGTAACCTTCGAGTCCGCCACATAGCCAAAGCTCTTGGACCGAAGGGCCGACAGGGCGGACTGTGTAAGTTTTATTAAGAGCACCAGTCACTTCAACTTGGCCAGTAGCCATGTTGATGCTGATGTCGACACCCTTGTTCACCGTCAGCTCGCCGTCCTTGCCGCCGGCACCACGTTTTCCATCCTTTGCATATGCTTCCGTAAGGTCCTTCACGAGTTCTGGACTCTCAATGCACACTAAGCCGTTGTTAATAGCATTGCGCTTGAAGATGTCTCCGAATGATCCTGCGACAACGAGAGGGACGCCCGCAGCCTTAAGGGCAGTTGCCGCCTGTTCCCGAGATGAACCAGTACCAAAATTGTAACCCGCAACAAGAATAACACCCTTCTTAACACCCTCGATACCTCCAGATTCAGTCTGCTTCGCGATGATAGAGGCGACGAGAGGCGCGAACTTCGGATCATAGTTCTCCATTACGACTTGAGCTTGACGCTCGAGGGTAATATCATCCTGATATGTGTATTTCCCGGGGTAAATGCCATCTGTGTTAAGATTGTCTTGTGGGGCAAAAAGGAGGGGTCCAGAGAAAGTACGAGGGAAGCCTTCGAGGAGGGGTTCCTCGGGCGACGAAGAAGTGATGGTGGGAGAGGACGAGGGAGGAATTTGCGAAATGGAGAAGATGGGCGCCTGGACTGGTGGGAGAGTGTTGGGATCGAGAGATGCCGGTCCACAGATATACCCACGGATTGCGCTAGCTGCTACGACGGCAGGGCTGGCGAGATATGCTTGGGCGTTGGGGTGGCCCATACGTCCTTTGTAGTTCCTATTTGTGGCACTGATGCCAACTTGGCCCTCTTCCAGTAGGCCTGTTCCCAAACCGATACACGGGCCGCACCCGGCAGGTAAAACCTTCGCTCCGGATTGGATGAGAGTGTCCCAGTGACCGAGACGCTCGGCTTCCTGTTGGACGACGGAACTGGCTGCGGCGATGTAGAACTCAACGCCCTCAGCAACTTTGTTGCCTTTCATAACTTCAGCAGCTGCAGCGATATCCGATACGCGCGAGTTGGTGCAGCTAACAAGGTAAGCTTTGTTAATGGCGATCTCATTTTCTTCGAGGACAGGGAGAGGGTTGGAAACTTTGACGCTGTTGGGACCAGAGACGTGAGGAACCAAGGTGGAGAGATCAAGTACGAGGTGCGAAGCGTATTCTGCACCTGGGTCAGAGTGGACGGGAGTGGTTCGAAGAGCGTCGAGTCGTTGGCGGTTAATGCGAGGGTGAGTGGGAGGTGGGGGAATACCGGAGTTTGCAGAGGAAAACGTACGCAATTCGAACTTGTTCAAGGCCTTGTCATACCATTGTAATGTCGTTTCATCAACAGGGAAGATACCGACGAGCGCGCCCCACTCCGTCGTCATGTTTGCAATGGTCAAACGATCGTCAACGCTCAGAGCTGCAACACCGTCACCGGTGAATTCAATGGCAGCGTTGAGAACCTCGTCCTGGTTGAATGATCCGCAAAGCGCAACGATAACATCTTTTCCTGTAACACCAGGAGCAAGCTTGCCCTTGAGCTCGACTTTGACCATTCGAGGAACCTGCCACCAGGTTTTGCCCGTTGCCCACAATGCCGCAGCGTCCGTACGGACAATGGGTGTTCCAACGCATCCAACACCACCATACATGTTACTATGACTGTCACTGGCAACAGTCAGAGTGTAAGGGAAGGCATAGCCTTCCTCCACGAGGACCTGGTGGCCAATACCACGCCCAGCGGGATAGAAGTCAACACCATGCTTCCTCGCGAACTCTTCAATGGAAGCATATTTGGCGAGATTCTTCGGCGACTTGTTCTGAACGTCGTGGTCGAGGGTGAAGACCGGTTGTTTGGGGTTGTGAATTTTGGTAGCACCAATTGATTTGAATCTGTATGTGAGTTGAGTATATCATAGAAAAACCACACACAAAGATACCGACTTGCTGATAACAGGACCAGTGTTATCGTGTGTCATAACGTGCTCTGGACGAATCATAACATAGTCACCGGCTTTGACAGCCTTTCCCTCCGGCAGACCGACTGCATACTTCTGGACGACCTTTTCGATGATGGTTTGGGGAGCTCGTAGCCCGTCACCGACAGCGGTGGCGAAGAACCTGCGGTGGCCGCGTGTGCACACCAACGACGATGGGAAACGCATTATACGCACAGGGGAACGCCGGCGAGGACGTGGAAGAGGCAACAACTGAGGATGATCGGCTGAAATTGCTTTTGGATAACCTTCGGCATTTTTCCGAACGCGTTTGTTCCTGTTTAGTCCTGACCAGTCAGATCTCCGCTATTAGTCTTTGACACCTTGCTACTCAATTACATGCCATTCGTCGTTCTGGCGAACGCTAGTAGTACGAAACATCTCCCAATGCTTGGGACGCAAAGACGAAACCCTTGGAAGGGCACCCTATTTTTCATTACTACTGGTGTCATATTATGGACAAACGGGCCACGGCTGCTTAAATTGCTTTCGCTAGAGAAGCCAACACGTCGACACGTCCCACAGTCGACCACTGGGTTGAACGCCTCCAGCTCCACCATTCTCTGTCCCACTCTACATTAACCTATTAGAGCGATCATTTCGCATGCCACATTAACTCGCGCTGTTTCAGGACCGTCAGCGCCTCGCCAAGTATTGGTGCGGCAAAGTTGACGACAGAGACAATACTAGGCGTGGTCCACCGCCGCGAGGACTCGCACTGTGATGATAGGGATCGTACGCGATTCCAGATAACTGCCCACAGTGCCTCACCCTCCGGCTCAGACCCGCTCGCCAAAGGTCAGTAGCCTTGCCCACGACTAGTTGTTCGTGCTGCCTTGATCACTGCTCCTAGCTCGACTGTTCCTGAGTATGTGGATCCAGGGTAGGTTGTTCCCTCCGTCTGGACTTGGAGCTTCAGAGATTTCGCGGGCCCAAATTCCGTCATCAGCAACAACACCTTGGTCGTTTCCCTTAACGGCGAGCTCGTCGAAAGCGTCGAAAAGGCTGATATTCTAACACTCTCTATAGCCGAAGTTCTTGAGGGTGACACTGAGACTCTTGACAAGAGACTCTCGACCAAGCAAGGTGAAAGGGCCATAACATTCGCGGGTATTACGTATCACCGTCAGATGGATGAAGCATTTTTCGCCATTCGTTCTTTGAGTGGTTGTCTCCAGCCCTCCCCCCCCCCTTCTGTTCAATATCTTGTCCAATGCATCTATGACCCGTAGTTTAAGCCACTTGCTTACACGCCGGCCCATTCTTGCACCTGCCTCGCATTTCCTAATCCATCAATTGAAATGAGTCATTCCTGTAGTGGGTGCTAAACGCTCACGTTTTAGCACACAAGTACTCATTTGACGTGCCTGAGACTCGAAAAGCCGGGGCGTCATGCATCGTGCTTTGGTTCCGCCATATGGTTGTAAGACGCGGAGACAAGGCGCTGAGACAACAGAGCATGTTGCGAACTATCTCAAAATTAAAAGATTGGTATCGTCAGGCAAAGCGAACGAAAAACTAGATGAAAAGTTTGGTTCCGAACAAGCAAGGTTCTGTTGACTCCAAAGTATGATGAACTGATTTTCGGCGACTAATCGGGGATCTTCGGGGGTATTGCTCGGCCGAGAACCCTGGCTGTCGCAAAAACTTATAGAGGCGTTAGTTCGTTCTTGGACTCCAACCACTTTCAATGGCCTCCCTCGCTGCTCGTTCTGCCTCTCAAGCCCTCCGCGCTTCGCGCCGTGCCTCCGGCGTCGTCGCAAAGGCTGCTCTTAGACCAGCCCAAACTGCCACGTATTCGCTGCTCGCGAGGGCCGCTGCTGCCAAGGCAGTTCAGGTCCCTGCTGCCCAGGTTGGTATAATATTCAGTTGGCAGCCGTAGAAAAAAACTTATATCCGCGCAGGGTGTTCGTGGAGTCAAGACTCTCGACTTCGCTGGTACCAAGGAGACCGTCTACGAGCGAAGTGACTGGCCTTTGGCTAAGCTCCAAGACTACTTCAAGAACGACACCCTTGCTCTCATTGGTTACGGTTCGCAAGGTCATGGCCAGGGTTTGAACGCTCGCGACAACGGCCTGAACGTCATCATTGGCGTTCGTGAAGGCGGTGAGAGCTGGAAGCAAGCCATTGCAGATGGTTGGGTGGGCCTCTTTTCTTTATGTCTTCATGGGGAGTTGTTGATCTTTTGATCAGGTCCCTGGCGAGACCCTTTTCCCCATTGAGGAGGCCATCAAGAGGGGTACTATCATCATGAATTTGCTCTCCGACGCTGCTCAGTCTCAGACATGGCCTCAAATTGCCCCTCTCATCACTCCTGGCAAGACCCTCTACTTCTCCCACGGATTCTCCGTCGTCTACAAGGACGACACCCATGTGATTCCCCCTAAGGATGTTGACGTTATTCTCGTCGCTCCCAAGGGCTCTGGCCGCACCGTCCGTACCCTCTTCAAGGAGGGCCGCGGTATCAACTCGTCTATTGCTGTCTGGCAAGATGTTACTGGCAAAGCCAAGGAGAAGGCCATCGCCCTTGGTGTCGGCATTGGCTCTGGCTATATGTATGAGACCACTTTCGAGAAGGAGGTCTACTCTGATCTTTACGGTGAGCGTGGTGTTGTAAGTCGCGTTTTTTTTTCGTGTCTGCTGCGACTGGGTGCTCACGATGATTCTTTGTGCGTCCGCAGCTTATGGGTGCTATCCGTATGTCCCGCTCTTCGCGTGCCTATGTCCCTATCTGACCATCTTGTAGAGGGTCTCTTCTTGGCCCAATACCAGGTCCTTCGCAAGAACGGCCATACTCCCTCAGAAGCCTTCAACGAGACCGTTGAGGAGGCTACTCAATCCCTCTATCCTCTGATCGGTCAGAAGGGGTATGTCTGTGAATACCTGCGTTTCTCTTTCAGCCGCTCACTTCTCTCTGCGCAGTATGGACTACATGTTCAATGCTTGCTCAACAACCGCTCGCCGCGGTGCTCTTGACTGGGCACCCGTCTTCGAGAAGGCAAATGTGCCCATCTTCGAACAGCTCTACGAGAGCGTGAAAAATGGTACTGAGACTCGCAAGTCCCTCGAGTACAACAGCCGCCCCACCTACCGCCAGGATCTCGCCAAGGAGTTGGCAGAGATTGACAACCAGGAGATTTGGCGTGCAGGTATGTCATGTTCGTGGTCCTTATGAAACAGCGACTGACTGACGTCTCTTTATAGGCAAGGTTGTTCGCTCGTTGCGACCTGACTACAAGCCCGACTCTGAGTAAACTCCCTACTAGTCGTGGCCGTGAGCTAAAAGCGACCTTGTGGCGCATTTCTGGTTCAGTTTGCATATCGGCACGATCTTTTGTGTATTTTTACGTACTTCTAACTATTCCCTCTACGTTTAATCTCATGGCTTTAGACACGAAGCTGGTTGCATGTCCTTGAGAATGGGAAAGCATCAATCGTTATCTCAAGTTCTCGATTAGCTTTACCCCGCTGATCATTGGGGATGCATCGGGTGCACACTTGCGAGGATGTTGCCGGCTGTTTTCAAGACGGGCAGTAATCAAACTGTTATCGTGACATGTTCCGTCCCCGATCGTCCAACTTGCTACAGACAAACCTCCGATCTTTGACACGCCCCCAGGCTTGCGTGATAAAGCGCTTGACACATCGAATCCTTTATATGCCCTAATGACACTCACTCGTCCCAAGGTCACTCGTCGCCAGGCTCAGAACGCTAAGCGTGGTCGCGCCCGCTGCGGGGACCCAGACGATGGGGAGGGCATGTAGACGGATAAGCTGCTACCAACCCCTATGCACTCTCCGAGCGGGTCAGATTCGCAGCGAAGGATGTGTTTTCATACCGTCACATTAACCGCCAGTAGCTCCTTTCGTAGTCAACGATGTGCGATACCTCCCAACCTGACCATCACTAAGAATGCAAACGTTGAAGGAAACGGCTCCTTCCGTTTGGGCCACGGAGTAGCGGCTCTCGGCTGCACCTTCGGCGAAATTATGACAGTGGTCCGGAGTCGCTCGCTGCGAACTTGTTAAGATTAGTATGACGGCCAAGACGACTGGGCGTAAGTGGACTGCCTGCTACCCCCCGATCCGTTCAGGATGCGAGGCCATCAAGTCAAATAATGCGTAGAAAGTGGCCGGGCGTCTCGGACCGTAGCATGACATAGCACTGACGCACACTCATCAGGTCGTATTCGTGAACAAGTCAGGGATACTTACGTGCAGGTCTTGAGCATCCTCCGGTGCTAAGTGGATGAACAGTAATGTGACACAGTCCCTTGCCGTACATACGAGGTCTTATCTCATGCTCATCACCTGAAGAAGTAACAATAGGGCTGGTAGAGGATATTAGCCAGAAAAAAATTGACTCGACTTGAGGCTTGCGATACAGACAAGGGTCGATGGAGTGAAATACGTTATATTGATCTACAACGACCAGGTGGAAGGGTATATGAAGAGTAAGGAGACTCAGGGCCATAGCAATATGATCTTGCTGAGCTCGTGCAGCCGGGGCATACGATTCCGGGATGGGGACCAAACGGGTAGGCAATAAGTTTCTAAGGTCTTTATACCTATTCTTCATCCGCTCGAACGTCATCTTCAAACCTTTTGTCGATCATCGTTTCTGTTCTTGAATTACATTGTTCGGCGGAGCGAGATATCTGGTCTGGGCCTTGCCAATACAGTGCATTGCAGACTTCAAGATAAATATGGATTCCACTGGTAGTGTATTGCACAAGGACGGAAAATGTGATAGCCGATATATATGCACAAAGAAATGAATAAATGAACGAGTGAGATGATGTGGATTCCGATGGAATGCATGCATGAAATGTTCTCGAATGTCCATAAAATGAAAAGGAGAAAATGCCAGGTATAAGTTAGGAGGGATGAGAGGATCAAGAGCCCACGATGGGGCCACCCGAGAGGGTCAATCTACTACGCTAGGGATATGCTTAAAAGCTGCTACGGAAAAGATTGAAGTCGTCAAAATTGGCAAGCTGGGAATAATCATACAAGTTCATTTGAACTTGCTGCCCTCCCATATCAAAAAGACTAGCGGGGTTGGGAGTGCACCAGTTCAAGTTGCTCTGGGCAGCGACTGGCTGGGAGTTGGCAAACTGATTGCCGAACGTGAACTGGTCGTCTAGGAGCTGAGGGAAGGAATTGGATGCGACGTCCGTGAACATGCTTAACTCCTGCGGGGGGTGTTGGGAGAAGGATACCAGCTCCTCGAAGCTGGGTGGTCTACAATTATCAGTGTTGGTCGGGACTTGGAACGTCGGGTCTGGGAAGTTATTGCTGAAACCGAGTGAGGCAGGGAACTGGGGAAATTGGTTATAGTCGGCCGTGAAGGTATGCGCCGCGAAAGGTTGTGAAAACGGGGCAATGGCGGTCCCATGGTTGTTGAAGTTAAACAGGTCCAATCCTAGTTCTAAAGGAACATGATTAATCTCTTTCCAAAAGAAAAAGCGGGATGCTTGCGAACCTGGAGTCTGGACAATGGACTGAGCCTCCGTGTTAGTGGACTTAGGGGGAAGGAGAGGCTCCACGTTGTCACGCATCAGAGTCTGAGAGAGGAGGGCGGAGTCAACGACCTGAAAAACGAGAAACTGGAAAGTACATACCTGTGCTGTAAAAGGTCTCCTGGGGGAAGGGGCCACGAGGGTGGGCTCGGGAGTCGAACATCCTGAAGAGTCAGAGGTTTGCTGCGCCTGTGCGTGGCAATTCTTGATAGCGACCCGGCGCTTCGACGCAGAGCGTCGAGCGCTTGCGGCTTGGAGCCATGCTGGGATAGATTCGCCAGCTTTCACGAAAGGCCCGAAGTGAACGCGCTTGATGTGTCGGATCATGGCGCTGGGGTCAATGCAGGTGAAGTCGCACACTGCGGTCTTGTCTTTATTCAAAGGGATTTTGCAAACTTCACGGTGGTCATCGGTACTTGGTATATGTCAGTAAGAGTTATTGTGCAGGAATGAACTGAGAGGGTGCTCACTGGATGCGTTCATGGATCTTAAGATTGGATTTCTGTGTGAAGAGGTCGCCACAGTACTTGCAAGGGTATTGCCTAACAAAAGAACGAAGGAGCCCTCGGGCCTCAGTAATAACAATAGAGGCGATTAGGTAAGTCAACCAACCGAGCATTGGGATTGTGGATGAGAGTCTCTTTGAGGTGTCGCTTAAGTTCAGCGGGGCGAACGAAGTCGCGGTCACAGGTTTCACAGTACCGATCAGCCTAATGTCCAATGTAATGAGTGGGAGGGTGTCAAGGGGGAACATCATGAATGCTGTACCTTGCGAACAAAACCGGGCCGGTTATTGTATTTGGAAGGGCGAGCCATGGCGAGACGATGACAAGAATGAGCAAGTGTAAGAGAGCTAGAAGAGGAGTAGGACAATGTCCAGAAGGTCTTCAGAAGAGTCGAGGAGTCCTTGGTTGCGTGGACCCACAGCGCTGTGGGCGCTCAGCTTTATACTATCCTGCAGCATAGGCGGATTGGTCTTGGCCTGGTTTTCAAAATTCCTTGATATAGCAGGTTACCTGAGAATTACTTTGTAGAGGAATTTGATGGATTGGTTCGGACATGGTTTTCGCAAAAATTACCGGGAATGGCATGTTTTTGTTGGTGGATTGGGCTTGATTGGGCCCACATCAGAAAAGGCGCTCGATATGGAAGTGCCCCGAGGGAGGAACAGGATAGTCAGCTAATAATAGCAGACCTGGAGACCACCACATGTCGATTAGAGCACTATAGACTGGCGAAAATTGCCTTTCTTAGACTCACAGAATTTCCTTTTTGTTTGCTCAAGCCGAACAGGGATCCTGTTCGAGGTCCTTGAGTGGCTGTGAAACGGAGGGATGATGTTCTCAGCTGTCGCCCCAGTATTTACTGCTTTCTGACCCGGTATTTCGGGGTGTTGGACCGCTGACATGTGTAACAGAGTCCCCTACAAGATGTATTGGTTATAGGCTACGCAAAACAGCCTGGACAGACTTACACGTAGTAAAGCCTGCGATGCTCGAGTTCAATGAGAGATATCGTAACGGCCTGGTTGAAGCAATTCGACGCGTCCCCAAATCTTCAGAATACCAGAGGTAGCGCCTAATGAGACGCGCGAGACCCCGAGCTACCTGAGCCACGAGACAAAGAATAGAAAGCTTAGCGCGCACGAGCACTGACGCACCGTGCTGGGGAAAGCAAGGCAAGAGGAGAGCCATCTTAACTCGTCAAGGAGGTGATACGGGAAGACAGCTGTAATAATAAGCCAAGAAAGTCACGGCTAAATACCAATGTAAACAATCTGGGAGGATAATGGAAGTCGAACAGGAGTGACCCGGCCTCTGCGACTTTAAGGGATAGGGAAGACGGCAGCACATGGTTGGGTCCAGGGAGACGAAATTGTTCCAAGAGTAAAAGGAGGGGAATCAGTTTGCATCGACGCGGGCCGCAAGAATGCCTTGGGAGGTAGGACTCGAATAATATGAGGACGTTGCGAACGCAAAGAGGTATAATCTTGATTCTCAATAGGGGTGGAGGGTCAAACGGATGGGTGCTAAATGAAATCCTCCGTTTCCTGAGGAGGAAGTGGATTAAAAATGTCTATTCATTGATGACGTAGCATTTAAATATCAATGCGTTTATAGCCCTTGACCTGCAAATGGTGAACGATAAATGTATGCTGTCACGACAGTTGCAACCTTGACATACCCTGTTGTCCTGTAACATCTGGATGTACTTGTCTGCTAGCCACTTGCAATTCTCATAGTGGTTTACCCCCTCTCCCTTCTGGCATTTTTCGAGTTCTTCACGGACGAGTCGGGCCTCCATGGCTTTGACCCATGATTCGCGGATGTGGTGGTCACGTTCTGCGAGTTTTTCTATGAATATATTTGAGCAAAATAACATACAGGCGTGTAAAGGGCAACACTTAACTCACCCTTAATCTGGGCTGTCCTTGTCTCGTCGAAGGGCATGGTGGATGTTGGATGGATGGATTGTGTTGTACATTGTTTGGTCGAACGGGTGCTTGCTCGGAATGCCGGGAGTGGCAGGAACGCTGTAGGCCCTTCGTCGTGCAGTCTTCGCTTACAAGTTAGCTGTCTTCATAAATTCTCTTCTCTCTGACGTATTTTTCTTGATTTTTTGGGCTTAGGCTGAGAAATGCCTGTCGCGCAATCGGCTAAGTGAGCGAACTTGGTCAGCGTAGTACTATCACATGGCTTCTTGCATTTAATTTAAGCAATAAAGGGGACGTCACTCCCTGCGTTAAGCTCGGGCAATATGTCGTATTCCTATCCTCTTCGCCTTCCTGCAGACAATCCTGTTGTCACTCTCACTAACCGTGCGTATTCTCACGACCACAACAAATCACTGTTCAAACACCTTGACAGCTAAACCCCACCTTTGGGTCATCGAACTCCATAACGGTCAGGACAGCAGGCTCACCACAACTCTAGTCAACAAAGGGTTGCGTCCAGCGCTTGACGTAGTCGAGAAACACTGGAGAGAACGATGGAGGAAGGCCTGGGATGATGACAACAAGGAAGGTGGTCGAGGAGCGCTGATTATTGTTGGTCGCCGCGACCAGGACAAGTTCTTTAGCAATGGTAAGACCATCTCATTCTTCAGCAGATGATAGTTAACAACTATTCTTGAGGCCTTGATATTGAGAAAGTCCGTCTTGATCCCAATTTCTTCCCAGGTACGGTCATTCGTACGATTGCCATCAGTGATTGGCTTACCTCCGCTACAACAGAAACCTTCAATCCACTCTTGACTCGCCTCCTCTTATTTCCAAGTGTGTATCTCGATGGTTTAGCCTCCTAAATAGTGCTGACCCAATTGTAGTTCCCATCGTTGCTGCCATCAACGGGCATTGCTATGCCGGAGGCTTCATGCTGTCGTTAGCGTGCGATTACCGTGTCATGACAGATGGTAGTAAGCGTAATGCCTGGCTCTGTATGAATGAGGTACGTTTGGCTAAGCAGGATACCTACGGGGACTAAGACGCGACTAGGTTCACTTCGGTGCCGTTTGGCCCCTATCCTTCAGCGCTATCCTTAGAGCGAAATTTGGCGACCACCGTCTGCAGCGCAAGATCGCACTTGAGGGCCACCGCTTCGTTCCTAGTGAAGCACTCACAGATGGTATACTAGATCATCTAGTGACTGGCAACACTGCTGCCGTGCTAGCCAAAGCCGAGGAGGTCGCTGATAGGATTAGTATCAACGCTTCAGCTGGTGTCTGGGGCTTGATCAAGGTACGTTCCAAGAAACCTTTCAGATTCGCCAGCGGTCACTGATCTGGCTACGTTGCTAGTCGGACCTTTATCGTGATACCGTGGAAACTATCAAGAAAGACCTGCGAGTCACAAATCCGATCCTTGAGGACGATGCTGCTAAAGCTCGGTTGTAATTCGTACGCACGCGTTCGTAGCCATTTGGCTAGGTGTAAAGCTCAAGCACCGCTAGTCTTTCGCTCACCACTTGGATATTTGGTTGCCCGCGACATTCTATGAAATATTTTCCTGTACTATTTTGAGCTGCTTGACCCAACCCCATTAGCCTTGTTGAGTTGTGTTTCAAACAATTGCCTTCCCCACCTTCCATCTCGACTGTCGTCTGGTCCAAAGTGTTGCTCGACTTCCTAGATGTACCACCATTCAACTGGAATAGCATGTCACAAAACACTATCCTTGCGGACCGGCGCAAAGGCTTTCGTGTCACAGCTTTGCCTCGTTTGGTCCTCATGGCCTCGATTTTCAGGTGATGATGACTACATATCGAAGCTCCTGACATCCAAGGTCATATTCATCACAAGCATCACGACAAGGAATCGAGAAAAACTTGCTCAGCGACTTGCGATTGCAGACATTTTCACTGGACGTGAGACGCAACTGCTGCCACCAACGTCATATGACCCCGGCGCTTACCCTATGCTTCCTTTGCCATCACATTGCTGGCAACGAACGTTCACGTATATAAAATAAGCTTGTTATTGTTCATATCCTACACCCACTTGGACTAGATCTGCTAGTTGCTGGTCCCGTTTATAACATGGATACAGTCAAAGAAACAATGTCGCACCCGATATGGGTAGTCGAGTGCTATTCTAATGCCAAAGAAGTGATATCTAAAAGATTACACCGAACGCAGATTGCTCAAATCAGCTATTCAGACTTTTAATGTCGGCTTGCACTCAGAGCCCCTCGTGCTCCTTGCCCAATCCTCTCGAACTCATGGAAGTAAAATCCCCTTCCCTTGGAGTGGAACCAAACCATCCCCCTAGTTACTCCAGCGAGACAGAACAGCTTCTCTGTAGCTTTCATCGCCACTTTGACGTATGGACGGTTTCTACATAATCGTGCTTGAGCAAACGACGTACAAGTTGCGATTCTAAGAAAATCCTCGGATTCTTCGGAGGACGTATGTAGGTGCGAATTCCAATTTCCACAGGCGTTGCGTTGGAAACATGACGTGAGCTGTGAGCCACGATTAGAACACGAATAAACGATACCCAGTCCTTGGTCTTCCACGTAGACCGAACGCTGAGTGTTGACGATGGGTGTCTCGTGCGCGATAGTAATGCTCTCTACCTGACTTCGAATTCGATCGATTTTGGCCTCTCGGCGATGCCGACAATGCTTGAGGTTCCGTTGATCGTGACCATCTTGATTGTTGCATCACGCATCGGCCTTCGTGAGCACAGTCCGCTGGTGCGATCTCCACTGATCCTACCTGGGCCTTGGTACCTTGCCATTGAACAACAATCATTTGGTCTTGCCCGCATCATCTTGTTGTTATGGCCAAACCTGTGAAAAGGCCCGTTATTTTTATACCCATATTTGTTAGCAATTGAGTTGATTGAGCGATGCAGATGGAAATGGCTTGATGGAATGCTGGCAGAACCATTCCATTCACATGCACTCATATGTATATATCCAGTGCAGCCGATAGATGACCGTTTCCACACACCTTTTCCTCCCCCACTCCTCGTGGTTTGTGCTCCAGGCAGGGCATCTCTTCTCTCTTTCACATTTGACTTTTTCTTTTCTTCAGCGGTCCCTCTTGAGGAGGTCTTTAGTGCACTTGTTCAATCTTTAGTGTTGTTAACTACCCAAAATGCAACTCCAAGTGTCATTTACGACCTTGCTGGCCGGCATTTTTGTCGTTCTTTCAAGCACATACTCTTCTGTCGATGCCCTGCCCCTTTCTAGGAGAGAGAATCCGGGGGTTGTAACCCTTCCCCTCAAGCGCGTTGCACTTCCCCGCAGCATTCACCCTCAGATTGTACGTTCTTTGTACTCTATTGTGTGTTGGTGTAATGATTAATGACCGGTCATTCAGCTCTTGCAACAGCACATCAACCGCAGCCGTCGTCGCCTTGCGCGAATGACTGGCCGCGAGGAACCAACCTCTGAGGAGCTCCAGCAGCATCTTGAAAAACGAGTTATCGCTGTCGAAGGCCCTGAGGGTCTTGAGAAGCGCTTCAGTCGATACGGTGTTCCTAAGTCGAGGCCCAAAGGCGCTACCACTACGAAGACCGTGAGCAAGGCGAAAACCAATAACCAGAAGGTGACCGGGGGCAACAACGGGTTTTTTGACCAACCGGGCAAGAACAAAGGAAAGGGTCAAAACGTCAACCAGAACAGTGGAGCCGCAGGATCGGCTGGCAACCGCAATGGTCAACAGACCAAAGGCTCTAACAAGGGCAACCAGAAGGCTGGGAATACAGCCACCGGCGACGGGGACGATGCAGTGACTTCGAAGGGAAATGGTGAAAACACTGGCGCGACAAACACTACGAGCACTGGAGCTGGTGCCACCACTGGAACACAGGTCAACCAAGCGTGAGTACCAATTTGTCTCGACCACATCGGCTGGACGGCTTGAATTCAATTCCTCACAGAGTCACAGTGGACAGTGTCACCAAGGCTGGCACACCCACTGCTCAAAACTCTCTCGGTCTTGATATTGAGTGAGTTATACTAGCTTCTACACGTTTCGAATTTCTCTCATTTGGTCCCAGGGCAAACGACATCGGCTACCTAGCTACAGTCCAGATGGGTACACCGCCACAGGACTTCCTGCTACTCATGGACTCGGGTTCGGCCGATCTTTGGGTTGGTGCTGAGAACTGCAAATCAGAAAACGGAGGCGATTGTGTGAGCACTAATTGATAGATGCTACCCAACAAGAAGGGACTAACAGATAACTCATCCAGGGCAACCACAATTTCTTGGGTCCCACTTCCTCCAGCTCTTTTGTCGATACAAATGCCCCTTTCTCTGTTACATATGGTACTGGTTCCGTCTCCGGGGACATCATAACTGACAATCTTGCCGTTGCTGGTCTTCAACTCAACAAGCACACGTTTGGTGTGGCTACCACCGAGAGCGTCGAGTTCTCCGACGACACGACACCCTTCGACGGCCTCATGGGTCTGGCGCAATCCGTGAGTAGTGCACTAGCGGAGGCTGATGGCGTAATAACTATCCTGGTCTAGACCCTATCTGAGCAGAAAACTGCCACCCCGATCGAGGCACTCGCCCAGCAAGGTCTCGTAAAGGGAGCTGTAATTGGCTACAAGATTTCCCGTGTTGCGGATAACAATAACGACGGAGAGATTACTTTTGGGTGAGCTGAGCGCTTCAAAGTACAAACGATTTCCCTTACGTAGAATTACAGTGGAGTCGATCCGGCGAAATTTGACCCTGCAACTGTTGTTGACCTTCCCAATGTGAGTCAACAAGGATTTTGGGAATCCGCAATGGACGCTGTTTCGGTTGATGGCAAAAGCCTTGGGCTGAAAGGCCGTACTGCTATCCTCGACACTGGTGGGTCATTTCCACGTTGAGGCAAGACTCAGATATTTACAATGTTTCGATTAATAGGTACCACCTTAATCGTTGCTCCCGACGCTGATGCTCAGGCAGTCCATGCTCAGATTTCTGGGGCTAAGCCCGACGGTCAAGGAGGTTTTACCGTTCCATGTAACACTCAAGCTTCGGTCGCCCTCACCTTCGGTGGAAGGTCATTCGCGATTGATCCGCGCGACCTCGCTTTCCAACCCCTCGACCCCAACAACCCCAACGGAGACTGCGTATCTGGCATCGCTTCTGGGAACATTGGTGGTGCCAACGAGTGGCTCGTAAGTCCCTTTGTGCCTGCCATAGGTGATTTTAGGCACTAACTCCTATTCCACCAACAGGTTGGTGACGTGTTCCTCAAGAACGCCTACTTCTCTACGGACGTGGACAATAACAAGATGTCCTTGGCTGCCCTCGTATAGTTGGTACCTTCGATCTAGATATACTCGTTCTTCAAATTATTGCATGTATTATTACTCTGCTGTAATCTACGGGGTGTCCAAGAAGTCCTAAGATGTGTGGCAGAGCGTACGATGGCACATCTTAGCCATCAACCTCCATGAGCGAAAGGCATGCGTTTTCGCATGTTCTAACATCCCTCACCCCCTCCTACTCGGGGACCTCAGCAAAGAAACCGAGACGTCAGGCGTTCAGGGCTAGATGCGTCGCGGTGATCGGCCACAGAAGCATTAGAAGCTCGGTTGACTCCATAGCGTGCGGTTGGAGGCCGTGATGTCGCGTTCGTTAGAGTTTCATTAACGCTCACCGCACCACGCAACACTCAACGTTCATCGATCATCTGTCGACACGATACGGCCTGTTCGCTCGTTAAAAACGCCCACTCCTTACTCAACCCTTCGTTTCACTCTTGATCACCTCACAAACATGACGTTGAGACATCTTCTCATTCAAGTCTTTGTCGCATTGTTGCTCTTTTCGGCCGATGTCCAGGCAGGTTCGACGGGGGCATTTGTGTCAGTTCCCTTAGAGAGGGCGAAACGCGAGCCCTCACACCTTCCTTCGGTCGTGGTACGTTTAACTGTCTTTCTGTTTCTGGGATGTGAGACTGAAAAGAGCGGCAATCTTCCAGCTTCACCAACAGTATGCAAACAGAGGGATTCGTCGATTGGCTCGCATGAAGGGACAAGCACGTCCTTCGGATGCTGTCCTCTGGAAAAAGGTCTCCACCCGATTGGCTAGTCTACCGAAGGATTCCGAATTCATGCAAAGGCTGGAAGCTGCAACATCTTGGCTATCAGGCCATACACCACCCAAATCCCACTCAACTAGGCAACCCCGCTATGACGTTGCTCGAGACACTGACGGAGTTGATTCGACCGCATCCTCGGCACTTGCCTTCCCAAATAGCTTTGGACTTGAAATTCAGTGGGGCCCCCATTCCCTTCGTGATACCACTCGTTCTCTAATTTATCTCTAGATCCAACGATTTCGGCTGTGCGTGTCTCCTAACCAAAGTGCAGTCAATACCAAAATGTTCAAACATTCTATGCAGACTTTGCCAACTTTGAGATTGGAACACCTCCAAGGAGTTTCTCCATACTCATGGACTCGGGTTCTGCGGATTTCTGGGTGGGCGGTGAAGGTTGTCAAGGCAGTGACGGTCAGGATTGTGTATGCCATCTTGTTGAGCCTCCTTCAGTACTCGCCTATACTGATCGCAGTTCTTTTGTAGGGCAACCATACCTATCTAGGATTCAATAGCAGTTCAACTTACAAGGACCTTCATGTGCCCTGGGCTATTGACTATAATACAGGCGAAGTGTCGGGGACCATGGTCGAAGACGATATTTCGGTCTCAGGTTTACACCTAAAGGGCTTCAAGTTCGGAGTGGCCTTCAAAGAAAGCCCTGAGTTCACCGGGTAACAAGTCTTTCATGATTGACTAGTCGATTGGACTTATTAATTATAGTCATGATATACTCTTTGACGGGCTCGCGGGTCTCGCGAAATCTGTAAGCGTCTCTCTTCCTCTCCTCCAACACGTTGTTCATCGACCCGTTTCCCAGGCCATTTCTAGGCAGCGAACGATCACCCTGGTAGAAGCCCTTCGCAAATCTGGTGCCATCAAGAACTCGGCCGTTTCATTCAAAATTCCTCGTCTGGCGGATCATAAACACGATGGAGAAATGACCCTAGGAGGTATGAATCCCGCGAGATATGATACCAAGTCAGCTGTCACGGTAAAGAACTTGAATAAGTTGGGATTCTGGGAAACTCCCATAAACGGGGTCAAGATCGATGGCAAGCCTACTGGCTGGACCAATCGTACTGGAGTTGTGGATACTGGTACAGTGCGAGCTTTCTCTCCAACTCTGATGGCTGAGACTTACATTTGTTGTTACTCCTGTGACGGGTGATGGTATAGGCTCTCCTAATGGCACCTCGGGAGGCAAGTGTCGCTTCATCTCACTTTCTATTCATTTGTGACCTGGACCCTCTTATGGGCATCAGGATGTGGATGCCATTCACTCAAAAATCCCCGGTGCGAAGCAGGTTGACGGAAGCTGGACCGTACCTTGCACGACCAAAGCTTCTCTTTCGCTCACCATTGGAAACATCGATTTCGCTATTGATCCCCGGGACCTTGCCTTTATTCCCGTTGATGACAACAACACCCAAGGCGATTGTTGGTCTGGTATCGGCGTCGGTACCGTTGGCCCCTTTCACTTACCTACAACGTGGCTGGTACGTTCCATGAATAGCCTTGATCGGAAGACACGCTCACAGTTGATATATCACCGCGGATAATTCCCTGTTTCTAGCTCGGAGATACATTCTTGAAGAATGTCTATCATAGCGTGAATGCGGACGAAGGCAAAGATGAGATCACCTTCGCCAAGCTCAAATAGAAGGCATCATGACGCAATGTACGATCGTGATCATGTGGTCGTGGCGATTGTATAGAATACTCACTGCAGGAGGCTTTGACCAGAGTAGCGATTGTGCTCATTGGTCATGCATCATCCACTGAAACGAAATTTATGACTCTTCTTTTCTTAACGTAGTCCTGTCTCTGCGTCATCTTGGCATCGATATCGTTCTTTTTGCAATGGACCTGCCTGCTTAATCTTGTCATTTTTTCCTTTTTCTTTTTACGAAAAATAATACTTTTTCCAACCACACTTCCATACACGAACCGCTCGCGGCTCACTTGGGCCAGACGAACCAAACCTGCTCTGTTCGTTCCTAATTCTATTTTTCGCTCGAGTCGGTCTGATGATCTGGCGGCTATCACCCGGTCCTTTTTCTAGGGAGTCCTAGTCGCGCCTTTACATGTAACGACGGGGCTCCGGACCTCTGAGGACGAGAGGCATGGGAATTGTTTTGTATTAATCCGATGACAATTTATTAATCAGTACTTATTGAATATTGAATATCGGATACTGTACGTGGTCGAAATCTGCAACGCAGTCGAATGCATTGTGGCGTCCATGATCCCCTCGACGCTCTAGCACCAGTGATGCGAATTGTCCTGTTTCGAGTGATGGTTGATCGTCGTCTCGGTAAACGGCGGGAGACAAGTCAGGACAGTGCAGCTGAACAGCTTATACCGGGTAAACACAGGGAACGAGGAAAGCCGAAATGATGTTACACTCATCCAGCGATTACGGGAGGAACCAAGAGGGATAGTGTGAGATTGGTGCCATGCGAAGCAAGTGGGGAACAAAAAATTTTTCCACGTATCCTCTTTATCCACCCACGTTCGCTCCTTCCCTTTTGCGGCAGGATGACTTGTAGCCTTTAAAAGTCACACAGGAGGGGCTGTGGATCCTACATCAATAAATATATTATAATTGAAACCAGAGGCAACGTACTATATACATCTCCACACCTACGAAAAGCCCACCCGACACCAGTCCCCTCAGACTAGCGTTTGGCAGTCCATGATGTTTCACGACCAGCGATATCCCAAACCATGCAGATAGACGGACGAAATCTATCTAGATTCATAATTGAGTTGCTAAAAGCATGCACTAGGAGATAATAAAAAAGGTGAAAGGGAATCAAAACAAATCATAGACAAAAGTATGAAGTGCAGGGAATGGTACAGGCAGTCATAATGAACAACAGTACTTGATGGGAGGGAGGAAACACCTAGTACAAGAAAGCGATTTGAAAAACTACGCTAATTAGAAGGATGTGACAACAATTGTGGAAAGGGAACCTGGCCTTGGTACTACGACTACTAATGAAACAACAGGAATTAGCCATCGGGGGATGGGAGCAGCATATGTTGTTGCGGCGCAGCGGATCGGAGAGGGGATTGAATATGATCGAATGCGGTGTATTGCAGTGCATTGCGAATTGTGATACATTAGAAGGATTGAAGGAGGTGGGTGAAAGCAAGTGAGTGACAGATTTTGTTTCACGATACATTGGATATGTTCTTTCGTGTGAGTGCGTGCGTGGTATGAATGAGAGACGGGTGGGTGAATGACGGTAATCAAACGCTCAATCCAAGAGCAATAGTGCATAGCAGAAATGCAGGGGGGATGGAGGTCAGGAGGTTCAGAAGCACCAGCTTCAAATCTCCTGGGGAATCGTCAACGAAAAGTATGGGTGGTTCAGTGCTTCCCGCACTGTGATCCGTTGCGCGGGATCGAAAGCCAAAAGCCGTTGCACGAGGTGCAGGAATTGTTGGTTGATGCTGTCTATTGGAGGAATGACTTCCTCCAGTGGGCGTGTGTTGCGGACGTCTCGCTTGCTTTGTCGGGTAGCTTTTGGTTTTGGCCAATCGAGTCGGCCATCTTTGAAGAACTCGGGTTTCGATCGCTGGCCAGCATGAGCAAAACGCTCAGGCATTTTACCCATCACCATCTCCATCATGGCAAGATGCTCGAGATTGTCGTGGGTTTGATATAGAGCGACCCCTGTGTAAAACTCTACAAGGATGCATCCGAGTGAGTAAGCGTCACAAGGGAACGACCAGCCAAGTCCTAATTAATCAGCAAGTTGAGTTGACAAATGCCGAAAGCATCAGTCACAGCAACGCACCTAGAATGATTTCAGGAGCGCGGTAATGGCGAGTTGATACGACAGTGGAGTGGTATTCTGACTCGAAAGTTGCTGATCCGAAGTCTATTAGACGGATTTCGGTCGATTGAAGGATGCGCTTGGGTTTGGGTAGTGCATTTCGCTGTTAACAGACGTCAGATCGTGCGAAAAGTGGGGTGGTATTGGCAACCTGCCTTATGAGATGATGGGACGTGGACAATTTTGTAATCATTATGGACAAGGAGGATGTTTTCCGGCTTGAGATCAGTATGGATAAGACGCAGGTCATGCAAGACTGCGGGGACGTTAGCTTGAGTAATAAAGTCGACGACAGGGAGACGTACATGCAACACTGCCTAGAAGCTGTCTGGCAAAGTCTTGGATGTGGTGCCGAGGAAACGGTGCAAACTCATTTTCTTTCAGGAAATCATACACACACATCCCAAGAAGCTCGGACACGAGGCATATGTGGTTTCGGTGATCAAACCAGTGCAGAAGGTGTATGCATTTGCTGGAAGCGGATTGTTGAGCAAGGCGCTACGGGATCTGACGGGGCCGACCTACTTCCGGTTCATGGGATCGCGTTCCTTTAGCTTCTGGAGGACGCGGACCTCAATCCTGCTAGCATCACGGTATTTGGGTATCGCGCGGATTATCTTGATGGCCACTCTCGTGTTTGTTTGCGTATCGATGGCTTCCACAACTTTGCCGAAAGTCCCTTGCCCAAGCAGACGAACGGTGCGATCTAGGAAGAGGAATATAAGTGGGAGTAACATCGATGTACAAGAGGCGACATACAGCGCCGGAATATCATGTCATCCGGGACGATAATGTAGTGTCCCTCTTTGTCATCACAGGGAGCGGGGCCCTTGGATGCCTGGGGGATAGACAAGAAGGTTAGTACGTCATCAGCGAAAATGTGGGCATCTACAAACATCGTCTGTTGCAGCGTTGCTCCTGAAATCGTTGGACTTTGCGGGGACAAGTGCCTGAGACTGCTGGGAGCTCTGTGCGAGCTTCTTGGCAGGCGGCGCACGGACCTCCTCTTGATGGTCTCGTTTCCGCTTCTTGGGAGCGGGGGCTGTGATTGATGAGGAGCTGGAAGAAAGTGCCTGTGCTTCGGCGGCAGCCCGTGCCCTTGTGCGAATGGGAGCGGAGAACATGGGAGGTTGGTAGGAAGAGGAATAATTGGGATTATGTGTTGTGGCAGGAGAGATTGTGGCAGGTGGAGGCGTATCCTCGATGACGATGACTTCGCGAAGTCTGCCATCGCTGTCGACCTCCTGGACCTCGCTGTATTGTACTGAGTATCTCGCTGCGCGTTTCCGCTTGCGTGTGCCTACAGGTGGTGTAGGCTTTACGCTTGGGCCAGCTGGATTGGTATTGACGACGCCATTGATGGATTGGCGAGAATACTGGGCCACAACTTGGCTTGTGAGCGGATGTACCGCCGCCGACATTGTCTGTGTGGTAGTGAACGACGTGGTGGAAGAGGAGAGAGGAGAAGTGAGGGAAACCTGGGTGCTTGCAGAGCCAAATGGATCCTGAACAGTGTAGATGCTTTTGTTGTTCTTTGTTTGCACGCGAGCCACCCACAGTGGTTCAGTTCATCTCGTCACATGCTCGCCCGAACCAGTCTCCGCGTAAACACATACAAGCAACCCAAGCACACCGTTCTCGACGACGAGCACTCAGTTAGTCCTTCTCTGCCATCCACAACACTCTCGGCGTCATCGCCGGCAGCGACGACAAATGAGAGGCCTCGCTTTTCCACCCAATGATTCGCTTACACCTGACATTCCAGACCCAATTCTCTCTCCCACTACCACCCTCGACGACATCCCTATCGACCCCGCACTCAGTGGAACTCCTGTCGACCCCGTATTGTTATCAGATGCACAAGCCTCCATCTCGCCCCAGGTGAGTGCACACCCAAATCACCTGTTATCTGAAACGCGTCTATCGCGTCTGCGTATAATTTAGTGGAAACTAAACATTTGAGCGCATATGCGCATATATCTTTTTTTTTTTTTCAGGCGCCCTCGCCCTCAGTAACGCCCCCAGACTTTCCAAATGGTCGGCCTCCATCCTCCGATCAATGGGCACAAGAAAGATTACCCGAAGGAGATCCGTTCGCACCGCAGAACACCATCCCATACTTGCCAATCATCGCTGAACAACCTCTATCCCTGCCACACCCCCTCAAACCCCTGAAGAGACGACGACGATTCCACAGAGACGAGGAATGCAGTTTTTGCCAAGGCAACGACACGAAGAACAAAGTTGGTGAGCCTGAACCCATGGTGACTTGCCATGAATGCGGTCGAAGTGGTATGCCCCTTTTCCGGCTTTCATTACGTTCTATGATTTCATTATCTTCCCAACCGGCCAGGCCACCCAAGCTGTATGGAACTCTCCAAGATCGGTGACATGCTTCGCTCCTATCCCTGGAAATGCATCGAATGCAAAAACTGCGAACTATGTGGTGAAAAAGGCGACGATGTAAGCCTTCCCTGATCATTCCTCATTAAGCGAAAGTGCTAAAGTCGCTAATTAGGAAAGGATACTCTTTTGCGACGGCTGTGATCGAGGTAAGTGCACATGGAAATTCTTTCAGATCAAACCCTTCATTTCTAAGCTTGGATCAAAACACAAGGGTGGCACTTCGATTGTATGCAGCCTCCAATCAACGAATTACCCGAAGGCGAGTGGTACTGTCCGCCCTGTCAAGAAGCGGCAGCGCAACATTACTTTGCACCAGGCCCTCTTCCACCGCAACCGCCACCAGATATGTCCGTCGCTGATCCTGAAACTCAATCCATCCCACCACCGCCATCTGAATCCAATCGCGAAACGTCTGTCGCTTCATCCTCTCGTTCTGCACCCTTTCCAACAAACCTCAAGACAAGAGGACCGGGTCGGCCGCGAAATAGGAGTAAACAGACGAAACCTCAACAATCAGTCGCAGACGAGTCAGACGGGGGCGAGGACGCGAAGGTCAATGTGGGGGAAGCAGTAATCACATTACGAACGCCAACGCCAGCGCTAAAGTCAAAACCTCCAGGCGCCCGTAAGCGAGGTCGACCACCCAAGTATCGGCCACCACCAGAAGAACCAGAGGAAGAAGAAGTGGTTGTGGTGGAACAAGTCGAGGAAGTGGAACCTGAAGACGTCGGAGCTCCACTTATGCAAGCACGCTCATCCCGCAAACGAAAACGCGAACCAGAACCCGACTCTTCCCCCGCTCCGATTCCACGCGTCCGACTCCGGCTGCCCACGACTAGGAATGGTGTGAAAGGCAAGGAGAAGGAGGAGCAGGAAGAGCTTTTGGGGATGTTCGATGGCATTCTCAGTGTGGAGGATCGTGATACGAGCAAGACGACGATTACAAACCATGATAAGCTGCTGTTTGAACGAAGTAGGCTTGAAGCTGAGGTTTGTGGCTCATCGCTGTCTCGATCATTTACTTTCCACCCTCAAACTATTCTGTCCCGTTTTTCAGAGAAAACTAGCCCCTCCACCCCCATCCGCGGCAAGTACAACGCCTAGTCATCCCTTTTCCCGTTCTTCGATATCTGTCTCCGCCTCTGACACAACTTTTGACTTCCCCACCGCTGGCCCATCCCGCCCTACCCGCTCGACAACCCTCCACCATTCTCAAACTCAACCCCTACCCACTCCCTCACCTGTACCATCTACTCCTGGCGGCCCACTGTACGCATTCACAGCTCGCAACGACCCAGAAACTCTGAGGATTAAGACGATACGATTTGGCCAGTACGATATCAAGACATGGTATGATGCGCCATTTCCGGAGGAGTACGCGTCGATACCGGATGGGAGGATGTGGATATGCGAATTTTGTTTGAAGTATATGAAAAGTAGGTTTCAGGCGATGCGGCATCGGGTGAGTGATCAAATGGTCTTGGAGTGTGAGAAGATTGTTCATTCACGGGTATGGATTAGCTGAAATGTAAGGTGCGACATCCGCCTGGAGATGAGATATACAGGGACGGAGCAATATCGATATTCGAAGTCGATGGACGAAAGAACAAGGTGTGTGCTGCCTGTATGTTTTATTATTATAATTCTAATAATTCCCCAGATTTACTGTCAGAATCTTTGTTTGTTGTCCAAAATGTTCCTGGATCATAAATCTCTATTCTATGATGTTGAGCCGTTCCTGTTCTACGTCATAACCGAGGTGGATGATTTCGGCGCGCGGTTCGTGGGATACTTTAGTAAAGAGAAGCGGAGCTTGAAGGATTATAACCTGAGCTGTATCATGACGCTACCTGTAAGACAAAGGCAGGGATGGGGAAACCTGTTGATTGATTTCAGTGCGCACGGTTCGTCTGCGAATTTCGAACGGATAACTAATATATCGTCACAGGCTATCTGTTATCCAAAGTGGAACAAAGGACAGGTTCTCCGGAGAAGCCGCTTTCGAGTCTTGGTGCTCTAGGGTACAAGAACTACTGGACATTAGCCGTAATGCGGTACCTTGAGCACGCGCCAGACCATCCTCGGTTAGAAGGTCCGTTTGCGCATTTCTATGCCCATTACCGAAGCTAACGCCAGAATGTAGAAATCAGCTCGGCCACGTCAATGACACTGGAAGATGTATACGAAACACTAGTACAGCAAAGTATGATATTCATACGCGAACCGACGCCGCCGCCAATAAAGCCCATCCCGGGCCAAGCGATTCGAATACCAAAGAACCGGAAAAACGGGTCACATCCGGCATCTTCCTTGCGCAGATCAAAATCGTCAAATCAGTTGTATAAGGCGCAATCCAGGTATAAAAGCCAGGATCCATCAGTTAACGGAAACGGGCATGGGCATGATACAGATGGGCCTTTTGTACCGCCGAAACATTACGAGGTTCGGTTTGATCGAGAAAAGGTCAAGGCATATCTCAGGAATTGGGGGGCAAAGGGGTACTTGAAGCTGAAGCCGGAAAAGTTGCAGTGGACGCCTTACTTATTGACAAGGGGTGCCATCGAGGAGGGTAAAGTGAAGAAGAATGGGGTTGTGTCTAATGGCGTGGCAGAGTCCGAGACAGGGTCGAGGGAAAACTCGGAGGTGGTAATAAATGGAAGGCATAGCGAGCCTGCGATGATGCCTGGTGCGAAGCCTTCGGTGTCACCTGTGCCGTCTGCTCCTTCCGTGGGTGAGAACGCCAGTGCTCAGGACCAGGATGAGGGTGGGGATGAGGAGGGAGAGTTACCAGTGTTGAAGAGACGGACAAGGAGTAGTAAGCGAGAAAGTACACAGACGCCCAGACGGACACGGCGGCAGGAGAGCATGGAGGCGGAGATGGAAAGCGCTGTGACACGTCGGTTACGGAGCCAGTCTAACCAGTTGGGAACACAGACACCCACACCGACGAGGAAGACGGGGGAAGATGAAGAGGATGATCCCCGGTCGGTGCGCCGGCGGAACCGGATGGCGCGGAAAGAAGAGGGTGAGGCGGAGGAGGACGAGGGGCCAGGAACAAAAATAAGGGCACGGGTGGATGAGGCGGG
This sequence comes from Podaxis sp. C-F-92630, assembly GCA_018524945.1. Taxonomy (NCBI): domain Eukaryota; kingdom Fungi; phylum Basidiomycota; class Agaricomycetes; order Agaricales; family Agaricaceae; genus Podaxis; species Podaxis sp. C-F-92630. Next base: position 242,870 of record JAEUWS010000983.1, read on the forward strand.
GAAGAGAGAGACATCAACGACACCACGGAAGCGGCGGAGAGTGGGTTTAGAGTCGGTGTCGAAGGGATGCGAGTCGGTAGGGGCGGACCAGGTTGGTTCGGCAGGAGAGGCGAAAGCAGAAGAGGAAGAAGGATGTGCAGGGATGAAGGAGGCTGATGTTGATGTCAAGTACGAAGATGCAGGGACACCACTGACTAGTTTGACAAGTCCGAGTGACGAGACAGTGTATGGGATGGAAGTGCCACTGCTGGAGAAACGGGCTGGACTGCCAGTGTCGGATGAACGGTCGACGCTGGAGATGGAAATGGAAGTCGGGGACGAAGACGCAGAGGGGTCGGACGAGGATGCCGAGGGCAGTGCCGAGGTGGAGTGCAGTATATAGCAGGGTAGATACCTAATTGATCGTGGGAAGTTTTGTCAGCATTGGGTTGCGTGTGGCTCGGTTGCGTGTTGAGTGTGAACTGGACTGGAACGGTTACGAGGAAAGGATGGACGGCCGCAAGTGTGTTTGGTTTGTTGTCCGTGTTGGTTCTGTGCTGATGTGAGCGATATGGCGCAGTGAGTCGACGATGCAATACGGCCACCTGCCCACCCTGGGCGAGCGCCGCGACTCCAACCTGGACAGCAACGGCTCGGTACGTCTCCAGCACACGAACCACACCCAATCTCACCCACAACAACCAGACTCCCTTCCAGACTCACCAATCCCTCGGCCAGGCTCTCGGCACCCATCTCCAGCCACAGTATCGCACCGACTATCGCAACCTTTCCACCTCTCCCCCCTCCCATCCACAGCCTTCTTCCTCCCACTCGCCCCTTGCTTTCACCGTACCAACAACAACATCCCCAAGTATCAAGCGCAAGCATGCTGACAACCCCATCCCTCAACAAGTCCTCAAGCGCAGGCGCGAGCCAGACGACGCGGATCCATACGACCTCGACCCCGCAGGTCAAGGCGCAAAACACTGGACAGACGAGGAAAAGTCTAAACTCTTCACATGGCTCATGGGCGTCGGCCAAGACGAGCATTGGAACGCCCTCCGCGCAACAAAAAACTCGTGTCTCCGCGAGGTCAGCTCTGCCTCTTCTTGACCGGCATACAGCAAATCTTACTCATCCAACTGCAGTGTGCCATGGACGTTTTTGGTAGCAAAAAGACTTATCAGGCGCTAAAGGGCTGTTATGAGCGCAATTTTAATCTCTTCAAGCAGATATATGCCTTTGAACAGTTTCATGCGCCCAACAATAACCTCTCCCATCTCAGCGAGGCCGATCGGCTGAGAGAGTACGAGCGCCGACTGGCTGCTGCACGTAAAGCCGGTTGTGATGTGGGTAACATCACCGCCCGCACGATCGAGCACTGGCACCGGAGAGGCTGGTACGAGCTCTTTTATCGCCGGTACGAGCGCATATATCCGATTTGATTCGGGCGTATTCAAGCTGACTTTTTTTTTCTTCGATTGACAGATGGCACGGCGATCCAGCCACAACGCGGCCCAGCCAGTCCCGGAACAACAATAGTGCAAATAACAACCAGGGTCCTACAGAAGACACTGAGGCAGACGATGAACACCAGTCCCAGCCTCCACCCCAGGCTCCGCAAACCCATCAGCCCCAACAAGCACCCACACAACCCCAGCCACCGCCACAACAACAACAAAACACGACCGCGCTCGACTTTACAGACCCAACAAGCGCTCTCACCAATGGCATAAATGGGTTCACACCCCACCTCAATTATATCAACCCGCAGTCACTCCGTGATAACCCCCTCGTGCCCCCTTCACCTGCCACGGTTCCTCCCGGCCCGAATACAACACACGCTGGTACCACGGGCGCCCCTTCTTCTGCTGTCAACGGTGCTGCTTCTTCGTCTTCTGCGTCCAGTTCATACCCCCATATTTCGAGTGCGGTCCATACTGGTTCGCACTCAGCTACCAGTTCTAATACGGCTCCCTCGTCCGCTTCGTCTTCTGCCCCCAATTCTTCTATACCACCAGGTGGACCCAATGATCCGCCCGTGGTGAATATCACAATTACCCAGAGTATGCTGTCGACGTATTTGCAGTTCCTGCAGGTACAAACGCAGACTGGCAAGATGAAGCTAGAGTATCTGAGGAGAAGAGAGGAGAGGGAAGAGAAGGAGAGCGCGCAGAGGAGGGAGATGGAGCGGATGAAGCTAGAGCGAGAAGCAGCAGAGTTTGAGCATTCGAAGCATTCAGCAAACACGAAACAGAAAGCAGATAGAGCTATAGTGAGTCTTACTCCCTTTTTATCGTTCGATGGCATCCTCACATCCGCCGACAGGAACTGCTCAGCAACCCATCAATCGACGCCTCTGTTAAACACGCAGCGAGCGAGTTTTTGAAAAAATTGTTTGCATCTGATTAATGAAACAAGACACTGGTTTTTTTTTTCTCGCGTTTTCATGTTCGTTTTCTCTCTCTGTTCTCCAGTATATATCCAGTGTGTTCTACTAGCCCTCTCACTTTTTTCTATCCCTGCGCTGTATTTATCTCTGTTGACAACAATGGCTCCCGGATGGTTCGGTTCTCATGTGTAAAAAAGATGCGTACTCTATGAACATAGTCTAAACTTAGATGAGTGTTGAATCGTGAAGGCATCGAGGTCGTGACCCTGGGTCATCCCGTTCGTTCATTTTCGTTGTCTTGCAAACTCCACCCCTTGATCCCCCGGCCCTAGTTCCTATCCCTATCCCTATCCCTTTTGGCAGCTAGTTTGATATCGTCGAGTGTGATCGACGACCGTTCACACATTCCTCGGAAGATACCATTCGGGTTCTCATACAGACGCTCAGGAGTATCAAATTCCTGATAATTAAGAAAAGCAGTCAGTCCAACAACACAGTTGGTGGAGTCGAGACGACCAAGACGTACAGCAATTTGTCCTGCATCCAACACACATATGCGATCGTAGGATATGATCGTACGCAGTCGGTCTACAAGGTGCACCGCCGCCAAAAAAAGGTGATATCGTTTGGGTTAATTGATTGCGCGTCTAGTCAAAAGACACGGGCTGCGCCACTTACGAGCTATACAAAGGATCGTACGGTCTTTGAACTCGTTCGCGATCGTATCTTGGATGTTCCGGTCTGTTTCATAGTCGACAGATGCTGTTCATTTGGGAGTGAGAGAAACCGAGTCGTCAGTTCATCCGGACGGTTTTAATAGATCGAGGCGATAAAAAAAAATCGCAAGTGGGTTGAGAACAGAACGTCAATGTGAAATAGAGAAGGAAGGTCAGATGGATGATGGCTGGATATTTGTGTCGCAGTGCGGTCACGCGCCGACCAATTAACCCTTTTGTTCATGGAAGCCCGCCAAGCGTCTAACCAACCAGGTAACCATCTAGGCAGATCTTGACCCCCATCCCCCTCTGAACGCACGGGGCAAACCAAACCCTCGCTCCGTTCGCCCATTTGACCCGCCCATTCAATCCTTGGCGATGGCGGCGTCCTCGGAACCGAATTTGGCTATGAAGCATGGGGAATGGATGCAGCTACTCCGCACTTGATTTTGATGCGAAGCATGAGACATGCACAATGCACGGAAACGGAAGAAAGTGCACAAGCCGAGTTAGGTGGGATGTGGCAAGGATGACAAAGGAAATGATTGAAATAAGACATGACCCTGGTATGCTCACCTGTAGCTTCGTCCAGGATGATAATCCTAGCGTTTTTGACTAACGCACGAGCGAGAGAAACGAGTGACCGCTGACACAAGTTTCCAGTCAGCAATTGCAACGCCATGGAAAGGAATATCCTTGAAGAACCCTACATACCTGTCCGATGGATAAATTCGAACCCTCGTCCTCAATGACGCTGTCTAGGGTGAACCGGTTTGTGGGCGTCTGCATGCCACTACCGCTCGGTGGCTCCTCCTCTTCCGAACTTGGGCCCGAACCCGAATCTCGTTTGATTCCTGCTTCCGAAGTTACTAAGTACGACCGCTTCAGTGCATCCCATAGCGTGGCATCGTCGTGGAGATTGAAAGGATCGAGATTTGACCGCAGCGTGCCCGAAACTAAAAAACCACGAACCAGCACAAACACGAAGGTTATTCAATCGAACGATGTTTATATCGAAAGGCAATACCCACAAAGAAGCTAGAAATTGATCCCATTTGTGAGCGGCTTGGCGGCTCTCAAAAGAAACAGTGTAGTACTTACGGGATCCTGGGGAATGATAGCAAGGGCATTTCGGAGATCAGAAAGTCCTATTTTAGACGTGTCGAGGCCGTCAATGAAGATCGAGCCAGAAGAAAGTTCAACGAGTCGATAGAGTGCTGATGAGTAAGAAAGGGTTAGGGCGACACATTCTCCCACTCAGTCAGGTTGATGACGTACCCGTCATAATTGAACTCTTCCCAGCGCCCGTCCTGCATTTAACAAATGGGTTCCATTCAGTATTGGCACTATAGAACCCAGGATCGACTACAAACCTTCCAACAATACCGATTTTCTCACCAGCCCGTACATTCATAGAAATACCTTTGAGCACTGGTGGCAGTCCTGGTCGATAATTTAAGAATACGTTCTTCAGCTCAACACGTCCTTCTGCCGGCCATGGGGCTTGGGGCTTCGTTTCGGGTATTTCATAGGGTGCTTCTTGTTCGACTCCCTTCGCGTAGTGGACAATTCGTTCTACTGAGTTCATGTTGTTCTCGACTTCCGCGCTCTGGCGAACCATGAAGCCAAACCTGAATAGCCAACTCATCGGCCGATCCGTGGGACCATCACATGAGACGCGACTTACGCTTGCTGTACACTCAGAATGTACGACAGAACCAGACCAGTCTGGGAGGGCGAAATCGTAAAGCGGGTTCCAACGCTCAACATGCCAACTGTAAATGTCAGCAGTGCACCAAGGAAGTCCAACCGAATACCGAGCCACCGCTGTCACCCAAATTAGTTCCGAGCTGAACATTATATACAGTAAGTCAAATCAAACCTGGTTGGTTACAGTCAACCAATATGCTCGGTTTTCGATATCGACACGGTTCTCGTTGTCGCGCTGGAATCTTTCGACCTCTCCGTAAGCTCGGATCGTAGCCAGACCGGACAAACTCTCAGAGAAGTGAGAGTACAGGGATGACCTCAATATGGAATCTGATTGATGCACGTGAGTTGACGCTTCAGAACTGTATCAAATGTAGATCATACCAAGTCTCTGGAAATAGCAACGGTGTCAGAAAACCTGTCCACCAGACAAGATGACTGCGGACGAACCTTGAGCTCACGAGCACTGGCTCGATAAAACGCAGCAGCATACATGTAGGCCGTAAGAATGACGACGACGGCGATAAGAAACCAGGGTAATACGATTGATATAAGGATGATGGCTCCGAGGATAGACGAAAATGTCATCGAGAATAGCCGTAATGAATCTATTGAAGTACCTTTCATACGGGGTTCTCTGACAGGAAAGCAATTGACGAACCTCCCAATAGATTATCCACATTGTCGACATCTGAACATCCCGGTTCAAATTCAGTTCAAAATTAATATCCTGTTAACTGCGCACCTTTTGCAAACCGGTTCATGATTCGACCCAAGGGCTAGCCCGCCACTTAGATACCTGAATTTCAAATGATACTATAGTGACTCACTGTTGTTTCAAAGAAAGACATCGGTGCATGCATGACCCGCTCAATCGCAGCCTGAAACACAATGAACGCTAGAACAAGGACTTTGAATTATGAGCAACCAACCTTGTGCAATCGTTGCGAAGCAAAGAATGTTAGCATTGCAAGCACGCTGAACATGAAAAAGCCTGCAACGGCCTGAGATAACCCCAGTGCTGCGTAGACGCCCATCTACCACGACATTAATTGGGCAAAGCCGAACACCCAAGAAGAACACCCACATAAAAGCCTTGCGGCCGATGGAAGGTCCTTGACCAAACGTCAGGGTACGTCACAAGGCCGTTTCATGAAACTCACATTTCTTGCCACCAAACCAACCTGGATCATGATCAAAAGTTAAAACGAGGTGCAGGGCATCATAAAACCTTGGGCTCACCAATACGATGATAGCACAGTCGCTCCCTGCATCAAGATCATTGCCAGGATCAACAAAGGGATAACAACCTCTCCAGCGCCGGCCTTCATATATTGTTTATACACTTCCCAACTGATAGCGCCAGTGTTACGCTCCTCTGTCTGCATCAGCGCCTTTCCAGCAATTGCTTTCTTGTCAGCCTTCTCCTCCTTGAGGTCGACCTTCACTTCCTCTTCCTCTTCTCTTTCCTCCTCTTGTTCCTTGGACACGAACTCGTTGACGAACCGGGCGAACTCTTTCCCACTACTCATGAGTTCCACATATGTTCCCTGCTCTGCAATTCGGCCATCTGAAAGGACGTAGATGTAATCCACCTGAGAAAGGAAATGGAGCGCATGTGTAACAAGTATTCTGGTTTTTCCTGAAAGCGTTGTCTGTAACACGTTTTGGAAAACTGCCTTGCCAACGTGAGCATCTAGTGCCGAAAGCGGGTCCTGTGTTGAGCAGGTGAGTGATGGAAGATCCAGGGAGATGTTTCCTGGCGGCTCACATCAAAAATTTGTATGTCAGTGTTGCAATAAATAGCACGACAAATGTTGACCCTTTGCTTCTGTCCGCCAGACAAGGAAATGCCCTGATAAGACGAGGAATCAGAATGCGTGCTCCTCTTCCTTGAGTGCCGGTAAACATTTCGCCCACCTTCTCTCCAACCTCAGTTAGGTCTCCATTTGGCAACATAGCGAGATCAGGCTCCAAACACGCGTCCTTAACCGCCTTCCAGTATCGCTCCTCTTCAAATGGCCGACCGAAACAAATGTTTTCGCGAACAGTAGCGTTCTACGAGACATTAGTTCAACAATAGACAGCCGGGAGTAACCCATACCTGGATCCATGCGCTTTGCGAGCAATAACCTACAGAACCTCCGAACGTGACCTTTCCGGATGTACGACGCATTTCTCCGATGAGCCCCTGTAGAAGGGATGTCTTCCCGCTTCCAACTGAACCCACGATTGCAACCAGCTTGCCCCGCGGGATTTCAAGATTGATGTTTGACATCCCGAAAACCTTCTCCGCATCCCCAGCTTTTTCATCCCCCGCGGCATTCCTCGGTTTGCCTTTATCGTCTTTGCCCGTCCTACCTTGAGAGAAGCGGTGAGATTTCTTCTTAGAGCTAGACTTATCGTCATTAGGTGCTGGTGCATCCCAAGTGAAGGATGCATCCTCAACACGTAGAGCAACGTCCAGGCTAGGGTCGATGATGCGGGTTTCCTCAAGCAGCTCAGCCTCGAACACGTCGTTCAGGCGACTGATAGCCTGAGCAGCATCTGCAATCGAACTAAGGGAAACGGCTGCCAAGGTCGGTGAATATGAGCCAATTGGAAGGTCAAGTGTTAGTCACTTACGCAGAAACATCAATGGCAGCCGGAGTAAAGTGAAAAGAGTAAGGGAGGAGAAGATGACCGCAGGATCCAATCGATGTCCAGAAACCGAATAAACGACGAAGGAGATAACTGATGCGAGGACGGGCATACTCATAGCCACCGCGTTGTTTGCAGAGCGTATAAGCAAGAGTGTACGCAAGTATCTGCAAGCAAAGCAAAGTGATTAATAGCCTTCTTCCCGATAGCAAAACAAAGATACGCACTGCATCTCCCTCTTGCGATAATCGGCGATGCGAGCGAGGAATGAGTTTTCCCAAGCGAAGAACTTGATGACTTTCATACCCCCAAGGAGCTCTTGCAGAAGTTTGGCCCTCTTGTCCGTCCAGAACATACTCTTCTTGCGGAACGCGAAAAGCCGCCTCATGACCCGGGTTTGCAAGGGGGTCATGAGGATAAAGAATCCGAAACCAGCCAACGCCGAAGGCCCTAGGTTGACCAATAAGAGGATCAAGCATATGAGCATTTGTATTGGCGCAGTCCAGGACTAGAGCATACAGTCAACAAACCTCCCAAGAAAAGATGAGGATTTCTCGTACCATATGAAAGAAACCGGCACAGAAATCAATCCGAGATACGTCAGTGGAAATATGATTAACCAGTTTGCCATTGGTGAGGGAAGAACGAGCACGAGAAGTAAGCTTAAGCGATCGAGAGTAGATAGCGGTGATGAGACCGCCACGGACTAGCACGCCTGTGGATGTACTGCGATAGAAGAAATGATGCACGCAAATAGACGCGCATACTTGCATGATCAGCAGGCAGAACACTAGTCCTATACCCTTCCCAATTGAAGGTACTGGATTTGTATGGAAATGCCGCCCTGCATAGGACTCTGACCCGAAATTAATGATAGCCTGCGGAAATTAGCACCGTGATATTATTAAACACTAAAAAGATCGCAACATACTTTCACGACCAGGGGACTGGTTACTTGTGCAGTATCTGATATCAACTTCAACAGACCACCTGTCCAAAACCACCACTTGACGCTATCATTGATCGCCCAGATAAGGCTGGGTCGCCTCCTGCCTGTTTTACTTCTCCATTCCTCCTCCAGCTCCTTTCTCCGACCCTTAAGCGTCCACCAAATGGCTCTCCATCCAGGACTAATGTCCCCAGCAGCCAGACGCGCATTGTACTCCTTTACTTCCCTAGATCTCCGATCGTATGATGCATTTATTTTCTCCGCAATCTTCGCCGCCGCACGACTATCTTGCAACTGGTATAGATCAGAAGCCTCGAGTGGACGTGCATATCCTAAGCCCAAAAGGGCCGTTATCCAGTTGAATGTCAGGAGCGAGAAGAATGACGCAGTTGCTTCCGGAATCAATTCAGAGTCGTCGAGAGAAGCTTTGGGCGGAGGTGGAGGCTTCGTTGACGTGAACGGCACACGTTGCCATCTATGTAAAAAGTTAAGCTGCAGCAAGATGAAAAGCGAGCCAGAAAGACAAGGATGACGTACCTTGACCTCTTATGTACAGTTACCATCACTTCCTGTTGCTTCGGCTCCTCCTTGGCATCGCCAACCGAACTTGCACTGTCGATATCGCTTTTCGCCATGGTCCTTCAAAGAAGATGGAGGACAGACGCAGGTGACGAACGAAAGACACATGGATTCCTGAAATACCTTGGTTGTTCATATGGGTCATGGCCGGGTCTTCTTCCGTCGCGTAATGTTGCTTATTGAGCAGAATGACAAAGTGTATTACATCCACCTCCACCACAAACAAACCCCGCTTTCCCCGCTATAAACCGATTCGTTGTTATTTTGGTTTTCTGCCCACACGCAACGCGTGGAAGGTCGGCATGCAGACGTGAATTCCGATGCGTGTACAGTGGCACTTCCGACACAATTTGGGGACATCTTCTGAGCCGAGCCAGCTCTTACGCGTAATGTTGATGGCAGAGCTCCGCCATTCTGCCATGGCTGGCTGGCAGAATGGCAAATGCCGGGCAGATCAACGACATTACCGGCAAAACTATGGCAGAACCGTGGGAAATCCACCAAACTGCCGCCGCCTTTCCTTGGTTTATGTACCCATGAGTAAAAAAATTGTACTGTGTTTCGTGACCTCTTCCAATGCCAGGCGGAAGATCTCCTCCGACTTTCATCACTCAAAATTTCACACGTCTCGAGGCTCTTGGAAACAAATCTGGCCGTTACTTCTGGAAGCGTAAACGAGTCTCTTGGCAAATTACGTGGAAACTACAGCTACCATCTAGCTAAACATCTCCAGTCTTCTGGAAAATCACTTCGTCGAACCCACGCACACACGCACACACCTAATGAAGTTGGGATCAACATAGGTCTCACTCAAGAACTCGAAGAACATTTCACCTGGACTAGTCCATTGGCTAGTAGCTCGGCCGAGAATGACAACAATGGAGGCCTGGAGTCAATCACGGAGGAGCTTGACGAGGCGTTTAGGGAACTTGAGGTTAGAGTATCTGAGCACTCCGACTTGTGTGACGGAGCAGAGGTACTTGCGGGGGAGGTTTATGACTTCGAGGAATATGCGAAGTTTGCCGAGGGAGTGGAACCGGCCATTGAGAGGGAGAGCGGCACACTGTTTGTAGGTGAGGCAAGCAACAGCAGAGTGTGGAGTATTGATGGTCTTCTTTCTGAAGGCGGTGTTGGTCTGTGAAGGAGCAACGTCAAAGAGAGCGTACTACAACTAGGTATAGTTAGATAAAAATCATGAAAATATTTCGTTGAGGATTCTGCCATGTTCTGCCACCCCTGGCAGTTGCCGATCTGCCGGCAGAGCTATCCTAGAACAGTTCTGCCACGGTCACTACTTACGCGGCTACACAGCCGAACGTAAGGGCATTAACGTGGGAGTATCTCGAGATTTTCCATAGGGGTCAAACTGGGGTCAAAGTTTCTGGGCAACCAGCCGCTCAGTTTCGTTTCAAGTCTCGCCACCCTGCGCCCTATCAAGCCGCGGCTCACTAAGCTGAACTAAAGTCAAGCTTGCTGAACTCGGGCAGGGTATCATTCCAAATTGAATGGATTGCTCAGCGTAACTGTCATCGAACCCATAAATGTTTGCTGGCTCCGTCAGCGTTTGGGAACTGGTTCGGCCCTGTCGGTCTTCTTGTTCGAAAATGTTCCTGGCAGTTTCTAACCCACCAGTGTCAATCTAGACGCTGAGTGTTAACCCACCAATGGTACTTATCGGAGGTCTAGTATTTTTAGGCCACTCCTTATCAGTTGGACACATCGGTTCATTTGGCACATTGAAAAGGGGAACTTTCAACTTTGAATGTCTGCACGGATAGTGTTGTAGTAGTTTACAATCAGGTAGCGCTGCCAAAAATCTGGTATCTTCTACAAATGCTAGGCCCAATTTCATCGTATTGGGCCTTGGTGTGACAGGAAGTGTAGAAATCAGGCTAGTCGAAGGGGAATGGGTGAATAATCGCCATAAAATGGTAATACGGAACACTAACCAAAGAAGCAAGCAGTGAACCACCGAACCAGACGGCATATCTACGCAAGGTTAGACCATAGAGCCGAGAGTCACATTCAGGAACGTACCGTTGACGCTTGTGGGAGATGACCTCGACTTCAACGCCAGATGACTATAAGAATGCAGGTAAGTTGGTCTTGTCACTCTCCATTGCTCGTTCAAAACCTACCTTTACGGAGCTCCCACTGCTGAGAACGCTGCTGTCAAGCCTACGGTCTACCAATTGTTTGAGGTCCCGCTTCAGACGGTTCCCAAAGTGCTGGAACATGGTAGAGCCTCCGGAAAGGACGATGTTCTGGGCACAAACATTGAATGGTGGAGTATACATGGAATGGTAATTCGGACTAACCTTGTACAGCCCACGGCGGACATCAATGGGCGAGCTCTGGATGACATCGTCAACAATTTCGGGAAGTGGCGTCAGGAAGTCTGACGAGTATATCTCTGGGTTGAAGAAGATCTCAGGTGCGAGGAAGCGCTCATAGCCAACATCGACACCGTACTTCTACAGCTAGGGGTCAAACTCTGATCCAAGTATACGAGACGGCACAACTCACCCTCCCCGTAACACTATGCTCTCCCTCGTATCTCTCGAAGTACTTCAACGGGTCCTCGTCATACTTCCTGAACTCTCTTACAATATCCTGGCACACATAGCTATAATTCTCCTTAACTTTGCCAGCAACCTTCAGCTGGTCTTCAGGAGGAACGTTCGCCATCTCTCCACGCTCTCTCATCAAGTTCAACACGAACTGCGAAATATCCCTGCCAGCAATCGGGATGTGTTTGATCGCACTACCAATAACGTAACCTTCAGCACAAGGAATAACGTGCGTAACACCATCGCCGGAATCGATGACCGTGCCAGTGAGCGTACGGTCTGTGACTTTGTTGGACGTCCAGGATGCAGCAAGTGCAAGGACTGCTTGGACAGCGATGTAGAGACCTTGGATGTTGAACGATTCGAAGAAGATCTCGGCAGTTTGTTCTCTGTTTTCTGGAGGATTCAACGGTGGCTCAGTCTACCCACATATTCCGTTAGAGCTACAAGTATGGGAAGTATGAACGTGGCTACTGCATACCAGAAGGAAGTAATGATCTTCGGGTTCAGCCCTCAGATACTTGAAGATTGTCTGTTCCCAGTACCGTTCCATATAATCCCAGTTGTCGATCATGCCGTGTCTGATGGGGTAGTGAACGCCATAGCCAGGTGTTTTCGCATTCGCAAGTGCTTCATCGCCGATAAAGAAGTCAAGATCCTCAACTCCACGTTTAGATGCAAGGTGCCCTGGTTTGGCAGGAATGGCTGGTGCTCGAGAAGTTTGCGACGGGGAGCCACGTGTGGCGATAGCCGTAGGGAACACACTATGTCACCTATAAGTCGTAGTTCTTGTATCTCAGTAGTTAGGGAGAATCAGACATACAATGAGGGGTCTGAATTACCCGCGAAGCTAAAGGAGCGTTCAGACCGAGGCATTCCCGCTGCTGGGCAAGTACATACCCAATCTTAGAGTAACCAGTACCGTTATCGCATATAATGGGTGCAAGGCGGGCCATAGTGAACGAGAGGTTCGGAACTACACACCCAAATCGTTATCCAACCCTTAAGTCACTGCGATCAATTACGAGTCGCGTGTTTGTCAAGGACAGCAATTCCAAAGCATTGCACAGCCACGTGGACATGAAGTCATCTGGCGCCAGGGAATTTGAACATTCAACCTCCAAGTATATGCATACCGCTTCGTGAACAGAAACAAAGCCAACACAACATCGAACGCTGGTGGCGCGTACACCTAGTTAGAGGGGGGATATATAGATCGGATTTTCTGTGCCTACACACGAATGAATCAAAGAATCCCAGAGTGAAAGTGCGCAATCAAATCCTGTGCTCCCAAGCGTCTCAGAAAATGACAAAAAAGCAAAAATTACGAAAGCAGCTCAATGTTTCCATGCGTTCTGATGCGCTGGAAGTACTTCTTATCCAGTGTATCTTGAGACACGAACAGATGATAATGATGGGGGATGCCTTCACGGAAGGGAGTTAGATGTACGATCTCTGTTCATCAATGTTCTGGAGTTCCAACAGTGTTTCTTGCCTAGGGGATGTGATTCTCGTTAGCCGATACATTTAATACAACAGGCAACCATCAGCTCAAACCTCAGTCAGCAGATCCTCATCAATGTGGGGGAGTAATTCTGGACTATCTCCTGGCCACGGGACAACTTCCCATTTGGTTGGAGGGTTCCCGATGCACAGACATATGTCTTCTGGTAGATGGGCTCCATATTCGGTATTAAAATGACGGCGAACTTGGTCTTCCTCTGGGAACGATATTAACAGTGAAATAAACGCTTGCAAGGATCTTCCTCACCATCGGTCATAGCTGTGAGCTGAGACATCATTCCTTTCACAATATTCTCCGCGGCCTCCTTGTAGTGTCGCCTTCGCGCAATCTCAACTATGAGCTTATTGAACGCGGTCTGGTAAGCCACGTAGCGTTCGTGCAGATCTCGTATTGTAAGAATCTGCTCGTGCAGCGAGTTTAGTTCCTCTTCACATTTCATCTATTGAAGGTAGCTTAGCAACACTGGATTACAATTTGATCGGACAGAATGAAACATACCTCTACCTCCTCTTGGTTCTGAAGCATTTCACCCATGATGTCACCCAGTTCTTCGAGGTCATCCAACACACTACTCAAGTGGACAAGGTCACCATTGAGAGATTCTTGTATGGTGAGAAGAAAATCACTAAAAATATGTCAACGATTGGAATAATCGAGATAGAACGCCAAGCTCACTGGTGACCGTCAATCACCCGGCCACTCTCTTCCAATTCAGACAAGATGGCTGGAAGTTCTTCTACGTCTCTGTACATTTCTGGAACAGAATCAGAGATTTAGTTGATGTTGTGAACAGAAATAACACACGCTGAAGATCTTCTTCACTAAATATTTCACCAGCTTCAGTGTCTTTCAAGGCGGTGTCCATTTGTTCGTAATGAGACGCCAGACTCTCCAGGAGACCCGCCATAGATGTAGCCACAGTGTCCTGCTTAACGAGGGTATCCTGCATGCGAGTCACGAGAGGAGGGCCTGGTTCGGGCTCGGGCAATGAGGACCGGATGGATTCGATAGCCCGGTTCAACGTCTCTGGATAGTCGCCTGTTCGTCCTAACAAGTCCTGCACCAGTGCTATTAGCGTTGCCTTAATCCGGGACCGGCATTTGGCTTACATCAAGAGCAGTGCGGTTACTTTCAATCGTTTCAAGAATATCTTCGATCGCCTGATCATCAACAAAGTCCCTAAGATTCTTCCAATGGCTTCTGTCTTGTTGGTGAATATTCCTCGGCATTGTATTCTTTAGGACGCCCGAGTGATTTCGAACTGTCGCTGAAGGTGATGGAGGGGTGGTAAACTTGGTGCTGGGTTGATCGTATGGAGTTTCTGGCTCTGGCTGATCCTCCTGGTCTGAATGTTGGCTGCCGAATAGCGAGGAGTCTGTCGATGTTTGATGAAACTCTGGAGGAACGAGTTGCGCACCAAGCGCTTCGAGAATATTGTCTAAATCATCGTTGTAGCTTGAGCGCGTAATGTCCCAGGCCTAAGTGAATTCGTCAATATATGGTCTCCAAAGAGTGCAATACAGAAACTACCTGAACTTGTTTATACAAATGCGCCCGTTTTTCCTCGATATTTCTGGCTACTGAGGCGGCCAGCTTATGGTACAGTCAACTTGGTATCTTTAACACATTGGACGGGCGTCATACCTTGAGTTGTTCAATGACAGCCTCAGTCATCCAACGAACTTTAGCATCGAGGGCTAATATGTCTATGGTAGCTTTCGCGGATGCATTCGAGCGAATATGAGCGTGCGAGCAGATCTGTTGTCCGTGCTGAAGCGCCTTCTTAGATTGTAGCACAAGAGAAACGAGATGAGGTTGTTCTTGTGTAGGTGCTGAAGAGCTCATACCTCTAACCAGCGAGGTGAGTTGAGCGCAAGGAGACCGGGTCGGCATCAGCTCGGCAAACTTGATCGCGTTACTAAATTCGGAAGTGCGATGACTACATCCACGAGTTCCTGAGTAACGTAGCCACCTTAGATATTCCCATTCCTCCTCGACGTACTCTCAGGCGACTCGTATTCTACTGATGTCTACGACGTCTGACATAGACCTGCACAATGTACTTTGCCTTGCTTGCTCATCTTCGATACCATCCAGGAACCAAGCTGTTCACATTACCAACTGCTGCAACCAGGTTATCTGTAGCAATTGCATACAAGCTAACCCTCGCCTGGCGTCCTATGACCCCTGCCTTGTATGCATGGATGGTATTGGCGTATCTCAGAGCAAACTAAAAACCCAAAATACATCGACCAGAATCATCAATAATTCCAAGTCCCCTTTGCATCCTACTACCATCAATGATGACTCGGAAACGATGTTCATCCTAGGTGATGACAGCGACGAGGATGGCGAAGAACAAGGGACTTCCAATTCCCTGCAGTCACCCTTGTCTAAACCTCCTGCTTATCAAGAGGCAGTGAATTCTTCCATCATGGACAGTCCGCAACCGTCGACCTCGTTACCCTCTCATCCTGACACGTTTTCCCCGACCTCGGATCCTTCTGCAAAATCCGTTTCGGCAACACACAAATACTACATTAACCCACATGATACCGTCCACGGCATCGCCTTACATTTCGGAGTCGATGTAAGTTTTCTTCTTCGGGTCCACTATCACACAGATTTACTCATGTGCCTTCCAAAAGGCGCGAGAACTTTGCCGACGAAACAATTTGCCTTTCAGTACGCTGAATACTACGCCCCATCTGTTGCACACCCGAGTATTTTTGGAGCTTCCTCCGTCATCGAAACCAATTCCACTTCAGTACCTTCTTTCCGAAGAGGATCAAGCGGAACGGAATGCCCGACGCACCATGGAAAGGGCAGAAAAGAGATTACAAATGGTTACGAAAGAAGTGGACCCGCGGGTCGCAAAAGCTTACATTGCGCTCGCGGACGACCCCGAGACTACCAACGAGGTGACCGGCAAACAAAAAGAAGATTCCGAAATGAAAGGGTCTTTTACCCCATCAATCGCGGGTTCATCAAACGGGAATCTTGAGTCCAGGGCAGTCGACATGTACTTGGAAGACGAAGAATGGGAACAAAACGCATTAGATACTGGTCACCCGCCCCACATACCGCAATTTCCTCTTGCTCCACGGCCTAGCGCGAGTTCCTCAGCTGCAAGCGCAAAGGTTAAGTGGTGGCCATGGAAATCCTGATGGTGGTTACCGCTCGTCGATCTTGAAGGGAAGTGCTTAGTGAGTAACAAAATCTACGATCTTCATCTGTTTTTAATCGGTCCTCCGATCTTTGATCCGGGCCTCAGAAGCCGTAGCAGCTTCGAAATATTGTTCTATGATCTCCCACACCTGCAGAACTAGTAGTTCCTATCAAAGCCGTGCATCTCTGATATTGGCTAGTTCACCTGGCAGCCATCATCCAACGAATCAATGTAAAGTTGATTGGACGCTGAGAGGGAAGAAGAGGACTTTAGATGCATAATGTATCTAACTTGTCTGTTCTTGGTTGGTCTGTGTGGCCCTAATCTCAGATTGCCATTGTTCCAAGAATTGCACTCATGCAAAGACTCGGATCAGCATGTCTTTGCTTTTAAGCTGCCAGCGTCCCGTTCCAGATATCCGTCCCCTCTCTTCTCATCAACTTCCTACTATCTTCCGTTCTCTATGCATCCAACAAGTTCACCCCCTCGCAATGTATTCGATGAATACACGTCCACTCCACCTTACGGAGGGTTGCAGGTACCGTGCCCGGGCGCATCTTATAGAAATTCTCCGCAATCGAGCGACGGCTCTCTCGTCTGTGAGTGTTCGTTACAGAAAGGACGGACATAGTACGACGGCATCCATGCTCATTCATCGCTTTGCTTCCCATTCAGGCACTCCGCACCAGAACACCTTGAGCTTTCTCGGATCGACCCGCCAAAATCATGATGCGAGTCTCATGATGCAGTCGGCCTCTGCGGGCTCAACCAATGGCCTGGGGCTGGTATTGATTGAACCCCAGAAGCTATCTCCCTTGGGAGATTCCTACGAGCAATCTGCCCCGAGGGACATCAATGACTTGGCTACATCCTTAGATTATAGACAAGAAGCAAGCTATGATATGTCAACCTGGCACAATTCGAACTCGTACGCAACTGAGGCGGGACCCTCCCACAACCATCTTTACACCCAGATACCACTTCGGTCTCAGCCTTTAGCTCATAATCGTTCTCATTCTGATAACGGCGCTGGCGTCGCGTTTTCCTCCCATACCACTCAGCCACTTCCCCCTATGTTCCTGCCACAAAGCTGCCCCGTCGGGCTCAGTCATGGTTTAACACCTCCCCTTCCCAGGAGTCTCAGCCTTCCGCCGTCAATCACTCCGGAATACGTCCCTCCGACGTCGGAATCGCACTGGAACGATAACCCATACAACTATCTTGCTCATAATTACCAGAACGACATGGCTTCTCTGCCCTCCGATGATGGACCCCTCCATATCACCCAGCGCTTGCTTTCCCCGGCTCAAGTTTACGAGGAAGGAGGGCAAACCTCTCCAGGAAATGAGGGGCCGTCTACATACCAGACTCGGGTGGGATCTGAGCGCATTCGGGAAATAAGTCGCTTGAGGCGGACGAACCCTGAAAAGAAGCTCCATCTTTGCCCTTTCCCTGGATGTGGCGCAACAATCACTTCGAGGCATAACTTTAAGAGTGTGTAGACAACCCCTTGTCTTCTCTTTTCGGCTAGAACTAACCTTGTTTGACTTATAGGTCACCTCAACTCCCACTACGGGATTAAGCCACACGCTTGTGGGCAGGGTGAATGTAGCAAAAAATTTGGGACCGTAGCTGAAGCCAAACGCCACCGCGCGAACCACTGCCAGTATCGGTCTTGAATGGACTTTTACACACCTTGACATATGAACTGAATGATCATGTGGCACTCATACCTATTCCTCGTATCTCATTTCTATCGTTGTATCACTAGCTTGTTCTCGCCTGAACTCCCCTATTGACCTTGTAGCCTTAGTTTATTGCTTTCGATTTGCTTTCGGTGCTTTGTTTTGCATGTATCATTAGACCGCTTCGATGTTTTGTCTCTGAATCAGGAAATTCAGGTATCTGTAAAACTTATGGCGTTGCAGGACCCCGGTTCAGCCCAGATAAGACTAGCTCAGCCACACATCAAGCATCTTTCTAGATCATGTTACAGCGAAGCGCGATGTGGACACAGATTTCGCTGCGAGCACAGAATGTGTTCCAATCATTCAAAAAGTTCTGACCTGGGGTGGATTGTGTGGAACATCAGCCGGATGATGAATTCAGGATTGTTCAGAGTGGCAGGAACGACATGGTGTGTCAGGACTCGGGATGATGTGTACCCAAAATAAGGCATTCCAATCAATCATGTAGGCAACATAAGGTATCCCATCACCCGCGCCCAAGGGCTGCCTGAGGCGGTGACAAGCGTTCCCATCCTTTCTACTCCCACCAACAATGCCATCCTCAAGATATACTCCTCTCCTCCCCACTACGGCGCAGGACGCAGAGAGGGAGATGGAGGAGGCTTTCGAGTCCGATAACGACGATGACTGTCACTCCGTTCAGGAGTCGACCCCTCTCACTCAAGCCAATGGCGGCCGTGACGACGCACACTCAGCCTCGGCAGCCCCAAATGCGAACTCGACTGAACATAGGCGATCACCATCGAGTGTAATTCCTGGGGCGTATGACTTTGAACGCGAATATGAGTATGACTACCCTCCACCGGGTTCCCCGCCACGACCTTCTACGAGTGCACTCCCGAACGATATTGGAAACAGTAATGGGATCCTGCCCTCGTCTCCTATCCGACCTTCGATCCCTCGTCCCTCTTTTTTCAGGAGAGTTGCTGGGGCTGTGCTGCCTACGCACTATGTGCGTGTACCCACTGAAGCAGCAAGTTCGCGAGTAGTCGGTGGTGGAACGGAGAACGATGGTGTCTTCGCGAACGTGATGGCAAAACCCCAGGCACCCCGTGTGGTGCAAACAGACGATGGAGATGTACATATCATGCCAGAGGAAATTCAGAAGGAAGCACCTCCTGTGAGTTACCTCTCTTACTCAGCCCACGTCGTGAACTAAAGCCTATCAAATCTGGCGTTCTTCCTAGTCTTATGCAGAGGCACAAGCGGATGCAGTACCACCGTACTGGGAAACAACTGTACATGCACCAGTGGGCATCGACTCTAGTGCTGACATGATAATTGATGATCTTCCTACTGGTTCTTTCCTCATCTTCTGCCTCAACGCCTTCATCTCTTTCTTCTTCCAATTTGTCGGTTTCCTTCTCACCTACCTCCTTCACACCTCTCACGCTGCAAAATACGGCTCTCGCGCTGGCCTTGGCCTCACACTTATTCAGTTCGGCTTTTACTCCCGCGCCGTGGGTTCTGACGGTGTAGTGGATGGCACTGCAGCGGACCCAGTTACAAGTGGTGATGTCTGGCCTTCGAATGTCAATATCACTACAGGTCCTTCTTCTACCACCGCTCCAACGCCTGACGACGCCATTCTTTCGGTGTCGTCACGGGATTGGCTTTCCTTCTTCTTTATGACCCTAGGTGAGTTCTTCATCAGA
Organism: Podaxis sp. C-F-92630; assembly: GCA_018524945.1. Classification (NCBI taxonomy): domain Eukaryota; kingdom Fungi; phylum Basidiomycota; class Agaricomycetes; order Agaricales; family Agaricaceae; genus Podaxis; species Podaxis sp. C-F-92630. The sequence goes on from JAEUWS010000983.1 coordinate 262,502, forward strand.
CTTTGTAATGGTTCTCACGATGCTCATCATGGAAACGCCGTGATGCTCTAGGCTGGTTCCTTGTTTTGTCTTCACTTATCGGGTTCTGGCGAGTTAAGCGCTGGGAAAAAGCTTTACGCAGTCCTCCAGCTCCGCCCACTGTTGAGGACATTGAACGCGATAGGGCGATAAGGCGCAACATTGAGAGCGTATTTGGTATCGCGTTTGGCGAGGATGACGACGAGAGGATTCGGACAGCGACGACCCCCGAGGCTGCGGCAGAGGCAAGGCTGACGCGGGACTTGAGAGCTGCTGGACTACTATGATTTATTCTTCGTTTCCTTTGTGGCTGCTGCTTCCTATATCCATTATCTATGAAGTATCAGCCATTTCGTGGCTCTTTTCATTTCGGGAAGATCTATTTGTTATCTTCTGCTAACGTTCTCAAAGATTAAAGAGACTGTTTATTAGGACAGTCGGCGTGTAAAATATTACTTAGAAATATCTAATTACTTGTGATGTTTCCTTTATGACTTGGAAAAGCTGATGAGAGACCAGATGGATAATCGACAATCTTTTCCGCCAGCCACTAACCAACGTTCTCGTTCAGCTCTCTCATCAAGAGTGAGCTCATCATCACTTTCATCATCACCGCCAGGGTGAATCGGCAACTTAGTCCTATCAGCGGAGGACCGTGCAAACTCAACGGCCTGACAGCTGGATTTGTGATATTTGAGAGTGCCCAGGGCCTTCATCGTTCTCGTAGAATATAGCCGAATACTTGAAACGATAGAAGTCGATTAATGATGACTCAGATGCAGATGCGGTGTTCATTGACTTGCCTGCCGTCCCAGCCTCCGATGGCACAAACCTTGCCATCTTCTCTGATGGCGATGGATGCATTGCCTGGATGTTTCGTCTTGTAGGTTACGCACGCGCTTTCGGAGGACACAATTGCAGCCTACACTTTAATTCCACGAAAAGTAACCTGAAATCAGCGGTAGGTAGGGTTACATACCGAGATATCATAACGGCAAACTAGGTGATCCGCCGAGACGGTAATTGCGAAACTGTTCTGGCGTGATACCCTCATGGCCATAACTGCTCACGCACATGAACTGATGGGCTGAGCCGGAAGGTCGGAGTCCTTACTGGTTTCTGCATGGAGCTTGGATGACCAGAGGACCTCCCAGCCTGTTCCTTCAACGGAGGTGGGTTTGTCGGTGCGAGCGTACTTGCGTAAAGTAACACTTCCATTCTCGTACGCACACAGAAGGCGGAGTTCGTCGTGTTGAGATCCGTTAGATTCTACACGAGATGAGAATAGATGCAAACCCATGATAATACCTATGGGGGAAGGTCTATCAGCGAAGAGCGGGGTGTATGCCGGGGATCATACCGGCGTTATTTCTGCCTTTAGGGTCCGTAGAAAATATGGGTTTTTGGATTTCCTGTCCGATCGCGGCATGAATCCGATTTCTCGACGGCAAAGACCAAATATCGGCCTACAAGCGTAATTGAGCATTGCCCGAAACATCGTTATATCCAACAACTTACAACAGATGAATCAATCAATCCGGGAAGTGCAACAAGTGCTGTTTTTTCTTTATCACCCGATTCCAAAGGCATCAAAGAGAATCGACAGTAGTTTAGCGCATTGACATCCATGGAATAAGATAGCGGCAACACAGGGAGATCCAGGCTCGCGGCTGTATCGCCCAACCGCGCAGATTCAGGCAGTTCGATGATCCGTTTCCAGACATGCAGTTTATTGTCTCGTCCATGACTTCCTGGATCAAATGAGCAAGGGATCTCAAAATAACAAGTGATAGGACACTCCAGCGTACGTGATGACCTCGCCTCCCCATTCCTCGACCCCGAGGAGCCCGTCTGTATGGGCTTGCCATTTTGCGATTGCTCGTAGACTACGAGTGGATGTTGCTACGACGCAACCTGATGTGTCGCCTGAGTACAATCGTTCATTGTCTTCTGAAAAGGCTAGTGAGTTGATCGGATGGGAATGTAATCTGAGAAGGTGCGCAGGGGCAGCTGGTGGTGGTACTGACATGGCTGGAGGATAAGTAACCATGAGACGCCGGCCCATCGGTGCGGGATGTCCGCAATGCTTACACCAGATGTTTTTGCCAAACAAGTACGAGCGCTTGAACTGATCGTGTACACTGAACGACGTGTCATTGTCACGCCTACCGTGTCCAGTAAACCTATGATATAGCATTCCTCTGCACCTTCCACTCGACACCAGACACCCACTCTTAGAATTGCAGAAATGCACAGTATTTTCTCGCGAATCAACAATGTCTCTGCTCTGCTCTCGTCGTGCATGATGGCACTCCTGGCAGCTATTGCACTCTCTTCGTTTGTGTTCACGGCCGACCCAAAAGGCGATCTGGGACTTCTCTCTGTCAAAGTGTATGTAGGATGTGGAAATGCCAGAGCAATGTGCTAATTGACATTCCACTCAGATACCCTGCGTCTGGAGCAAAGAAAGCGTACTCAAAACAGGAACTCGCGTTTGTCAACTTCAATGTTACAGCTGGTTCGTGTGTTGTCTCTTTCTGACAAGACACATGATGCTTATGATCACAATGCGGTAGACCTCAGACCTCTCTTTCACTGGAACACCAAACAGCTCTTCGTTTGGATAGAAGCGGAGTTCAACAACACGAAGAACGTGAGTTTGAACTCAGATATTGGAGTTGCCCTGTGTTCACATCACTGTAGGCCGGAAACGCGGTTGTTATCTGGGACCGTATCGTTCGTCGCAAGGATGACGCGAACCTGAAAGTGGCAGGCAAGAATAAATATATGCTTCGCGAGCTCACGAAATCCTTCAAGTATGAAATTCCCTCTTGTGCTGTACTTGGTGCTAAAGATAAACAGGAACGCGGAACCCGCTTATTACTCCTTGAAATACAACGTGATGCCTTATGTCGGAGTTCTCACATACGGTGAAGCAGCAAGGACGAAGACTCCAGTCGAGTTCCCCCCCGTGCAGAAGCGTGTATAATAGGAATTCCCCTTGAATGTATTTTCGCCTCGTACACCCATCCCCTTGCATTTGCTGGCATAACGGAAAGGAGTTCGTCGTGAGTTCCTCTACTGTACATTAGTCGATTATCCTTCTGTCAAGTATCACGGTGTGCAATTCAAGATGTCCTATCCACGCCTCAGAACTTCCTCAACCTCCGGATAAATGCTTGCGAAAAGAACCCCGGTGGTCTTCTTTGGTCGCCAACCAATCGCCCTTGACCTATTCCCTCTACATCTCGAGTTGGAACCAAGTGAAGCCGACCCCTATTTACATACTAAGATCCATTCGAGGCTCAAGAGCACAAAAACGCACCTCAAAGTATTTCTCAAGTTCCTCTTGAGTGAACGTTGTCGGTTCTGCAATGGTGCTCTTCCCTAGTTTAACAAGGGCACGCCCAATCTCCCTCCCAACGTCGTATAGGGTATGTTCCCCGTTCTCGCCAAAATAATAACCCTCTCGACCATGTCCAGTGTGCGGATTTGAAAGTGTTGCGTTGAAGACGGCGATGAACAGGTCGGCAACTACCACGCGACCCCAAATTAGTCTTTGGAATACAAAACGACCTCATCATCACTCACTGTCATCAATATGCACATTCGGCCAAATGTTCACGCCCTTCCCAACCATACCCGCCCTCTGCCGGTCCAATGCTGCGCGGATCAATGCCGGGATTTGCATAGACTGGTTATGTGCTATCCCAGCCTCGACGAACCTCCCAGACGCAAGTCCGTAGATTGTAGATGGGGCAACTAGATATGCCCTGACGTATCCTTCTTTGTCGGCGCTGATAGTAGCCAAATCTACGTCGCGATGAGGTGCACTATCGGGAAGCGTTTCAAGGTCATCCGCATCTGTATCGTCCCAGATCTTGTCTGTGGCATAGAGCCCGGCAGCTTTGTCTGCTAGGAGGGCAGTGCCCGACTAGGAATGGATGAACTCGTGCGGAAAAACGACTGCGAAGAATGTGCATGACGTACGGTGTGAATGAAGGTGGGAGGTTTTCCAGTCTCTTGGTATCTTTTCTTAAGCCCACGTAGGATTGTCTTCACACCTTCTATGTTATCTGCGTCCACCTGAAGAACCATAAGTTCCGTACAATAAGCCTAGACCGAGTCTACGCACCGCATCGAATACGACATCTGCTTCTGCAACAGCTTTCTCGACCAGTGAAACGTCGCTAAATGAACCGATAACGGGGTTAACGCCAAACTTCTTCAACTTGTCCGCCTTGTCTTTGGAACGAACTAAGGTAGTGATCTCGAATGAACGAGCATTTGGGTGTCCAAGAAGACGGTCTAGGATCGATCCACCGATGTAGCCTATGCAGCAAGAGGGTTCAGGAAGAGTCGAATTAGGTGAGCCTAGAAGAATGTGGCCCTACCTGTGGCGCCTGTAGTGAAAATCTTCATTTTGGCCATTATGTTACGTTGCAAGGTACTGGTCGGACGCTGGAATGAAGATGGATCCAGTGGCTCCCACTCCGGTTATGAAAGCGTGCTTGGCGGCACCTCTAGCTCATGCAAGAACTGACGTCGCCGCGATGTCATCACATCACCAATCAGTGCTCAGTTCCCGTGCAAGAATAGGGCAAACTTGAAATAGCCTCTTTGTTCTATATGCAGTACTCAGTGTTCAGCTGCACGCAGTGCCGGGCCCGGCTTAAATCTTACGCCCAACCTTCCCCAATACCCCCTGGCCACCTGCCACCGATTTTAGGCTCGAAAACGCTCAAAGATCATATATTGCAATGTTAAACGTGTCGATCTCTGAACTGCGACGGCCAATGCCCTTAACTTGGTCTCCGCATACCATCACCTCAAGTCATTCCGGATTTTCCCCAGTTCTCCGTCACCTTGCTCCCTTCACGTTCAACATGTCGCTTTCCCCGGTTTCATAACGTCTATTTCTCAGACCACACCCCTCACTCTGCTCGAAATCACACATCACCTTTCCCGCTTAAATCTCTTTCAACCTCTTCCCGGAGCGTGCTTTAGAAAGAGACTCCATTCATCGACTCCGCCTCGGGCTTGATGCCGGGAAACGCATTTCCCAACACTGAAGGCTTCGGTTCGAGTTTTCCTCGGTTACCCTCTGGGTTCAACATATCCATCTCATCTTTCATTACGTCGCGACACAAAACTTTGAAACATGCTGCTTTCTTGTCTTGCCTGGAATCTCATATAAATGAACATGCGAGAAGGCGCTCGACAACTTGGTGAATTTGTGACACCTTTGCCATACTCAGGTGGAATGCACTGAATCTTCGCAATATCGAGTGGGAAATGTGTTTTTGTACATCCATGGTTTCCGGAGCAGTACGAAGCATGCTACATTCCTAGTATACAGGTTAGTGCTCGACCACTAACTTAGCGAAGGGCCGCTGGCTTGTAGTTCGTCTTGAGTATCTCCTCCACCTCTGGCTTGATACTCTCCAAGAAATCTTTTGTCGTCTTCTTAGGTTTCCACCCAATAGCCCTCGAATTATTAGCCAGACCTCTTGAATTTGAGCCAAGATAATCCGAGCCCTGAATCATTATACCAAGTGTCAATCCCATGGCCTGTCAAGATGAGGGGAAGGACTCACGTTGAAGTACTTGTCAATCTCCTCCTTAGTGAAGGTTGTAGGCTCTTCATCGGAACTCTTCCCAAGCGCCACAAGTACACGCCCCAGCTCCTTGCTGACATCGTACAAAGTGTGCTCCCCGTTCAACCCGAAATAGAACCCTTTGCGACCATGCCCAACAGCATCCGGGTTTGCTTTGATCGCGTTGTAAAGATCAATGTACAGATCAGCAACTAAACTTCAGGTTAATAATCCGGAAAGACTATGACAGGGGGTACGAGCCAGCATACCATCATCAACGTGAACGTTCGGCCAGATGTTTGCTCCCTTGCCGACCATTCCAGCTCGACCCCGGCCAAGTGAAGCACCTATGAGAGCAGGGACCTGAATGGAATGTTTGTTCTGGAGGCCCGCGTCTACGAATTTTCCTGAAGCAATTCCATAGATGGTGGCGGGAGTGACAAAGTACGCCTTGACGTATCCTTCCTCATCGGCCCGAAGGATCTCGAGGTCGACGTCGCGATGCGGAGCTGTCGGCGGTAGCTTGTCGAGTTGATCTGGATTGGCATCATCCCATATGACATCAGAAACTCGAAGGCCAGCTGCGTCGTCTGAAAGGACACCAGTTCCAGACTAAAGATACAAATTGTGCTTAGTAATGTACTTTCGAATGCCTAGGTGAACTGAGACGTACAGTGTGGATGAAAATTGGAGGTTTCCCCGTCTCTTGGAACTTTCTCTTGAAGCCGCGAAGCATGATCTTTGCGGCTTCCAGGGCATCTGCATCTACCTATTTAAATCCTCATCAACATCCTCGCTGCAACGAGAACTGAGACTTCCGCTCACGGTGTCGAATACGATATCTGCAGCTGCCGTCAAGTCTTCAAGCAACTTGGCGTCATTGAAAGATCCAACTACGGCATTTACGCCAAATTCCTTAAATTTCTCTGCCTTCTGGGCATTCCGAACAATAGCAGTGATCTCAAAGTTGCTAGCGTCAGGATGGTTCTGGAGGCATTCAAGTACGGAGCCGCCGATATATCCTGTAGATAAGACGGGAATTAGGGGCTGGGCGAGGTGTTCAGTGGAGGTCGATGCTCACCAGTAGCACCAGTTATAAATATTTTAATCTTGGAGGACATGTCTTGCTCGTTAGCGGTGGAGGTATCGGAAGTTTTGCGTAGTTGTTTTATGTATTCCACCCGCCTGGGAGCAGCAGCTTTTAAAGACGGGCATAGATTATTCTAGCAAGCCTGAAAGGGAAGTGATTAGCAAGACTGTATTCCAAATCCCTGTCCCGCACGCGGCCGGCGCCATATTTAGCCATCATCTGACGAAGAGGAATCAATGTTTGTCTTCTCAACGTCCTTCACAGGAAGACTTGGGACCAATGACGGCGAGACTAGCAAGTACATCACGCCGCTCTATAGTATCGACCAATGTGGAGCCCTATTTGAAGACGGAGTGTTGTGCGGGGTCGATGACAAACCTTCTCCGAGTGAGAGCATACATTCAAGGACTGGCTTCTCTGGAGAATCGGAAGGAGAGGTCATCTATGATTGAGTAGTGTCCAAATTCGATGAATGTGGGGAATCACCATGTGACCGGTGACCATTCACGTTCAATGTAGCCATCGCGGACTATAACGGCAGGATGTGAATACGCCTCTGACAGTACACCTGCGAATGCCTTTGATGCGGTGGGATGACCTCTGGTCTTAGAATACAAATAAAATCATATAGGCAGTAATCAAATAATCCTATAATCAATATCCGTCACAATATATTGACATAAGTTGCTCAAGCAAGGAAAGGGAGGCGTCCACCAAAACCCCTTTACAAACATTTCTGAAGCGAATTTTCTCATTAGATAGAATACCCCCTAGGTATTTTCATCAACAGCACTCAGTCGAACAACTTGTCCAGAACTTGGAAGGTTCTGGGAACTGATCATGAGAATGGGCGTCGAGTGCGCGAAGCTGCAGCTAGTGTGGTAGCCCCCAGATTGCGAGGCATGTCCCTAGAAATTAATGTTACAGGCTCGCGTTGTAAGCCCGTTTGAACGGGAATGGCAGATGATGGGATTGCTGAAGGTGGTACGGCCAATGGCACCACATGTGAAGTGGTAGGCTGCGGATAAAAGACGGGGAGAGAATAACCAGCTTGCGCCGGAGGCCGGTGAGCGAGAGAGGGTATGGGTGAGGGTGAGGGTGGTGCATATAACACGGGGGAACGCGATGACGAGGATGATGACGGTTGGGGTGTCATAGATGGACTGACAGGGAGGCCAGGCGCTTGTACAACTGGTGGTACATCGGACCAATCACTGTTCGGCGAGACGTCTATCCACCTCTTCCAGTTCTTGTGATAAATTGCTCTTTCTTCATCGATCCGCTCCCTGAACTTGGATAACTCTTTATCTTCTCCAAGGAGAGCAATCACGATGTCCTTTAAAGGAAGAACAAGCGTGAACATAGCGAGCGTTTGACCAAATGTCCACTGCGATTCTCCCGCCTGGACAAAGGTCTTTGTTTGCTTGATCATGGTCTCTGTATCAACAGCAATAACTATGTTGAGCCCGATCAGGAGTCCCAGAGTGATGTAACCCGGAAGAAAAAAAGCGACATTCTTTGGGATGATGGAAAATCTCTCTACGACCCGGGCGGACAAAGCAGCAGTACCATATAAGACGCCTACTATAATTGCCAAATTCAAGCCTGGGACGGCAGCGACGCCATACATCACCAAGGACGTGATGCGGAGGATTCGACTAGTCACAGGAATTCTGTGACCAAGGATGATGAGGAGCAGAGGCAATCGAGGTGTGCACTGCGCCGGTGCACCGAATGTGTCGACCTTTGCCCAAAACCATAACCCAAACCCAGCAACGAAGGAGAGATGAAGAGCGCCAATCGTTAATAGTGGCAAGGCTTTCTTCTTTGGGAGAGATTTCTGACGGCGGAAGGACAACCTAAACCCCGGAATCTTCACCCGCCCCTGATATCGAAAAAGAACAGCGTAGAGCAGGGTATTCGTGTTATTCATCCAAGCAAGGTTGAGAATAATGAGCGCGTGGTAGGTGCTCATTCCAAACGTTGCTGCCTGGATGACTGCAGAAGAAAGGAGAGCACAAGCTGTGAGGAGGATGGTCATTGACTGGCTTTCGATGAGCAGTAATTCCTTCCAGCTGACATATCGATCCCCGAGCGCAATGACAGCAAGAATCAAAGCGATGAAGTTTTGGGTATAGATAGCGACGCGGACACCGATGCCAGATATATCAGGATTGGCTTGTATGCATCCTGGGGCGAGCAGTAACGTTTCTGGCATTGTGTGGGGTGGGATTCGGTGAGGCGTTGCATGACTGGTGCTCGGTTCGTGGTAAATAAAGGTGAGAGGAAAAGCGCAGAATTCCCTCAGTTGGTCTATTTCTTTCGCTATCAGATGTCGTAGCCAGAATATGATTGACCCAGAAGACTCAGAAGCGTTCAACATGTCAAGTCGACGCGGCAGCATCACCTTCGCAATGACAAAATGAGTGTCATAAGTGCAAGAAGGACCGCCACTGTCTTCGTATAATGAGCGCCGTAACTACCGATTCGTCCGCACCGTCGGTCTATCACCGTACGATAAGCGGTTTCGGTTGCGAGTTATTAACTGGAAAGATCCGCAGAGCAATAGAGTGTGGATGGGGCCATCAGAAATGGAGTTATGTGCAGGCGCTCGAGAGGATGTCACAGGGGAACTGGCTGCGTAAGGGGGTAAGCGCTGTTGGGGGCGGAGAGTGCTGATTCAAGTGTTGCGGTAATAGGTTGCGGCCGGTTGCGGTCCGTGTAGTGGAGAATAAGAGAGGAGAAAATGGGGATGTCCTGAATCTACAAGTCGAACCCGCTATACCGGTAGGGCGGACAACGTGAGATTAGGCACCAGATGGGGATATAATGACTGTCTGCGCCGCATCGTACCTGGAGGATAAGGATAGGAGGTGGAAATCATCTACCCCGTCCTGTCAGAATCTACCAGACTTGATTCTATCAGCGAAGTCGCAAGTCGCCACCCACCATTAGATCCCAAAAAGCCCAAAAGGGCCAGTGGTTGCATTGATGGAAGTGGAGGATACGGAGGGAATAGCATAGATAGTAGAACGATGCTTCTACTCTTCGAGCTTCGAGTCTGGGCGGGTCGGGTGGAGCATCCAGTGGGAGTCTAAGTTGAATTCCGGTTGGTTGGCGGTAAAGAAATGGTGGAAGAAGTGACCTCCTAGTAGGTCTAATAGAGTGGCACGACCCCTGACGGGATTCTTCGTGTTCTTGTATGTCCATGTTCCATGTCAAGAGTACAAAATGTCATTCCGCACTGATGTCAGGGTCACGTGTAGGTATGTAGTCGATTGATCAGCAATGACGTTTGTGGATGTGTTCTGCAATGATGTAGCAAACACTTTCTTCCCGCACCGGCTTATGCGCCTGCCTCTCAACAGAATGTCTGCAACCACCAAATACCCCATCTCTGCTCTCCCACTGTGTCCTCCCTCTGGTCTCCTTACTAGACGCCTCACTCCGGATACTCATACACCTTCAGTCGCCGCCTTCCGCGAAGTCCAGATCACTAAACCAAGCATTCAACGTAGAGCTCGTCTCCTTTCACCGCAGTGCCATTTCTCCCATGTCTCTCCGTATCCAATGCCATTCCCTTACGACGTCAAACCACCCGAGACTGAAGACCCGAAAGAAATAGAACAGGGGGCATTCATCGAACGCTGGCTAGCTGCTCGCGAAGCCACCCACCCACAGTTGCCTCCCACACAATTCCCGAACGCACCCTTACGCAAGCACTATCCCGAGAATAGAGACCAACCACTTGACCTCATTGGTCTCTCTGAAACTGCATTAAGAGATTGTGTCCCACACTTGGATGTTGGAGATGCTTTTGCAATTCTTGGAGCCCCCACCCTCTCTGATGAATTCGGTGACGAGGGGGATGGCGTTTCCTCTAACAAGGAAGATCTTAGAGCCGTCGGGCAGGATCTAATTGAAGTTCTGAGTGGCCACGCAATGTTGATGTCGGACGATTTTGCACCATGGTCCATGCGATACAGTGGACACCAGTTTGGGTCTTGGGCAGGGCAACTTGGAGACGGTCGTGCCATCTCAATCTGTGAGTATCCTCTGTGTTTATGGCAACCCATGCTAATCCTGCTTTAGTGGTTACGCCTCATCCCACCAAGCCTGGAGAGAGTTACGAAATTCAACTCAAGGGAGCTGGACGCACACCATTCTCTCGAAGTGCAGATGGCCTTGCTGTCTTGCGTTCATCCATCCGCGAGTACCTTTGCTCTGAAGGTAAGGATATAATGTTCTTCCAATGGTCATATGCTCACTGCCACCCAGCAATGCAAGCTCTTCACATTCCAACTACTCGTGCCCTTGCTCTTGTTTCCCTTCCTGCACTACCGGTTGCTCGCGAGCAGATGGAAACCGCCTGCGTCACAACGCGTGTTGCACCCTCGTTCATTCGCATTGGGAACTTCGAAGCTCTGAACGGTCCTACCAACATGTTTTTCTTCGGTGGTGGACAGCAAAAGCCGGATCTTGAAGCTCTCCGCATACTCGGAGACTACGTAGCCCAGGATGTCCTTAAACTTGACCTCAAGGACGGTGAAGCCTGGGGAGAGAAGCTTGTGCTCGACGTGGCAAGGAGGAATGCTGAGATGGTTGCTGGGTGGCAGGCGTATGGGTTCATGCATGGTGTCATTAACACCGATAAGTGAGTTGTCGGACCTAGTGCAGTTTCGCTCATGAGCTGACCGAGCTTCAGCGTTTCTATCCTTGGTTTGACGATTGACTATGGTTAGTCGCTCTTGGTTTACTGCCGTTTGCGAGACTGAACATGACATTAGGTCCATATGCTTTCATGGATGTCTTCGATCCACTCCATATCTGCAACCACACCGACGAGGGTGGTCGATATGCCTACAAATATCAACCTGACATGATGTAGGTGCCATTCACAAGCGCTAGCCCCAGTTACTGAAACTGGTCTTAGCGTCTATGCTCTCAGAGCTTTGCTGAACGCTCTTGCGCCTATCATTGGCGCAGAGAAGGCGACATTCAAAGGCCGAGCTGTGCCCGAAGATTGGGCAAAAGACGCCACTTCGGAGCAAATCGAGGCTTGGAGCGAAGAAGGCAAAGAGCTCAGGAGTGAAGTTGAACGTGTTGTCCAGCAGACCTGCTCGGATGAATATGGACGACTTTTGCGCAAGCGACTAGGCTTCCGAAGGCAATATTCCAAGGATCAAAGTCAATTCTTCCAGCCATTGTTGGATATGATGGAAGCTCAGCATCTAGATTTCCATATCACTTTCCGAAATTTGATGGATTTTGACCCGGTTTGGGATGTTGCGACTTCGGAGGCTGACGCACCGATACAGGCGTTCATTGAGCGTTTACTGAAAGCCACCCCTGACTCAGGTTCGTTGAAGAAGGAGGAGGCAGTTTCGCAATGGAAAGATTGGTTGAAGGCCTATGCTGAGAGGATTAATAGCGAGATTGCGGAGGGCCTCTGGGGAACCACCGAGAAGGCAAAAGAAGAAAGGGAGGAGGAGATGAGGTTGTCAAACCCAAGGTTTGTGTTGAGACAGTGGCTCTTGGAGGAAGTGATCAAGAAGGTTGAGAGGGATAGTACGAGCGGGAAGAGGGTCTTGGCCAAAGTCATGCATGTGAGTATAATCCCGTTTCGGCTTAGTAGATTTCGATGTGACTGAGGTCATCTCAGATGGCTTGTAATCCTTACGAGACCTGGGGTGCAGAAGGCGACGAAAGGCCGGAGGAAGAACTAAGTAAGGAAGAGAAAGAAGAAAGGAGGTATTGCGGGATTGGGGAAAGGAAAATGCTGGGCTTTCAGTGCAGCTGCTCGAGTTAGAGGAAAGTTATAATGGAAGTCCTTGGTGTGTAATATAGACATGAATTGAAGATGGTCATGGAGTCCCCGTCTTGAGAACAGATTTGAATGGCCCTGACAAGGCGATAGACGCCCACGGGGATCCCTCCCCAGTCCAACGGTATATATGCTTTCGGTCGAGTCATGCATGACGTCCATATAACTTCAGCACTTTGACTCTGTTCTTGACATCACTCGAATGTCTCCCACTCGCATACGCAAGAGCCGTACGCACCGAGAGGATATGTCTCCCGCGGCCTCGAACAAACTTCCCTATGAAATTTGGCGGGTCATTATACGCTATCTGTCTAAGCGGATGCAATGGCGGGTCCGGGCGTTGAATCGGATGGTTTATGGGGTTGTTATGAATGAAACGTTTGGATGGATGAGGGTCACGAACCTTGGCGGTTGGGAGACGGAAAGAAATATCAAATTCTTGACGTACGTTTTGAGCCCCTTCCCAGTTCAATTCGCGTGTCTGACATTTATTGTTTATTTCTCTTTTAAAGAGCACCCCACGTCGCAAAGCACGTTCATCATCTCACGATACACAACCAGGTTCTGCTGATACCACCGTTCTACCGAAGAGCTCCATTCCAACGGGATCTATTCGAGTCTTATGCACGTTGGAAGAAGAGTCGCGAGAGGTGGTACGGTGACGCCTATTCGAGGCGCACACGGTACTCTCCAATAAGCCTGTTCCAGTCTATTGCCAGATTGGATGATTTGCGCACTGTGGAAACCGTTGGTACTGGCGAAGACTGGGATCCTAGTTGCCCAGAGTGGAAGCCGTATGTCTCTGGCCTTGGATGCTTTCGCTCTGCACTCCGTTTGTCTAGTACCACAATCACCCGACTTTCCTTGGCTCTTCCGCTGGCTGCTTTAGCTGGCGTTCTGGATGGGACGCCGTACTCAAATTGCTCAGAATGGGGAGAGGGTTATACAGGAGCACTGCTGCTTCCCAATCTCGAGGATCTAACTCTCGAGTTGCGTAAAGCAGCTAAACTCAGCCCAATGCAAGATACCATCAAACAATTATTCGAAATAACGATACCCAATTTCATCTCCCGACATGCGACTCTGAGAATACTCGCAATCAATGTCCAACTAGCTAGAAATCACCTTGCGCCCTGTCTTCCCCTTTCTCCCCTCTTTGATGTTCTATCCCCAGAGCCCCATTCGACACTTTTACCCCGACTCCAGTCATTTTCCATTACCAACCCGATAACCTCATTCCATATGGCTGACGACGCAGTTGCAAGAGAACTCAGCGCCCTCGCTCGGTTCCTCCAACGACTCGCAGATCAACTTACGAACCTGCGATTGGATCTTCAGGCACACCGGTGTCCCTTGTTCAGTTTCTACCCCGACATTCAATCATTCCACTTCACACTTCCACCCCCGAGAGAGTGGTTCTCAAACGACCTGTACAGCGTTCCCTTCAGTTGTCTTCGGACTTTGGATCTCAGTTTACTGTTTTATCAATCTTGCAACTATGAGAATGCGGTCCCTGTTGCGCTCGGACGATACTTGAATCCGCTTTTGGCGAGAGGGTTGAGAGTGTTGAGGTTGAGGGACTATGTTTTCATGTCTCTCAAGGAGATCAAGGTCTTGTTAACTGCGTTCGCTTCGGAGGGAAGGGACTTGGTTGAATTCGACATTACGGCGCGGTATCTAACCCCTTGGTTACTTGATCTGCTGGCAGACAGACTTCCCGCGCTGGAAATGCTTGGTCTCACTTTTGAGGAATTCAGCCATGAAGAGGTCGTCTCTGATGAGCTATTACGCAGTTTTGGGAATCAGGAAACTCGTCTAAAGGTGGGTCAGTCTCCTTCTGGAACGTAACTGAATTAATGCTTTGGCGCCCCTATCCGTCATCTAGGAGTTTGAGAGTCTCATGCGGATTCGTGACTATGCGCCTAGCTGGCCGAAACTGCGATTGTTACGCTTTTACTCGTATGGGTCCCTGGTGAATGCGATTCGTTATCAAGCAGCAGTAGTCGGCGCGTTTCCTGAAACTATTGGATACCAAATAGGCGATTCTGAAATTGGAAATGGCGATGAGTGGTGTCGCAGGACTATGATTAGTACAATATGGTAGTTTATTTGTATGGGAACCCCCACTACTGATTATTGATTACCTATAAACGCCCAATGTTCACCAGCTTTTGATCTCATATATAAGTGCACTTCCTCAAGTTTTCAATCAGGCCAGCTAGATGAATGTCAAAGTCACGGAAAGACGATGTGAGTTCCTCTATTGTATACTGATTGGGTATCCTTCTACTCATACCAAGCATCCCAGTATACAGTTCAAGATACCTTGTCTGCGCCTCAAACCTTCTTCGACTTTCGACTTAATGCTTCGATGTTCGCCTTTGGTTGCCGAGTTACACCCTACTCGGTTAATCCGAGGCCTAAGCACACGAAGCTTGGCCAAGACATACCGCACAGCGTTTGTCAATCTCTTCTTGGATGGGTGCTGCCATGTTCTTTTCCCCTAACTAACGATATCTCTCTGACGGAATGAATTGCCAAAGCTTCCCCAACTCAATCCTTTCCCAGAGCATGCTTTGAATATTCAGCGGTGGTAATCGACTCCATTTTAGGTTTTATCCCAGAGAGTATGTTGCCCAGAAAATTTTATAATGGTGTGAAGAGTGTCCTGATGATTACAGTCCACACATACTGGTTCTAATATGTATATCAATAATAAGTCACCTCCCTGACTCGCTTAGCGTTCCAGATGCTGAGAGAGGAACTGGCTCTTATAATTCGTCCTGAGTATCTCTTCCACCTCTGGCTTAATGCTCTCCAAGAAATCTTTTGTCGTCCTCTTCGGCTTCCACCCAATAGCTCTCGAGTTGTTAGCAAGGGCTCTTGAATTTGAACCGAGGATGTTCGAACCCTGCACCGTTATAACCCAGTGTCAATCCCGTGCCCGGTAAGACGTGGAGAAGGCTCACATAGAAGTACTTGTCAACCTCCTCCTCGGTAAAGGTCGTAGGCTCCTCGTCTGAGCTCTTGCCAAGTGCGACAAGTGCACGCCCCAGCTCCTTGCTGACGTCGTACGAGGTATGCTCCCCGTTCAACGCGAAATAGTAGCCTTTGCGACCATGCCCAACGGCATCCGGATTTGCTTTGATTGCGTTGTAAAGGTCGATGTACAACTCAGCCGCTACGCATCAAATCAGCAACTCGGAAGAGAGCCGGACATAGTGAGCAAGTTGGCATACTATCGTCAACATGAACATTCGGCCAGATGTTCGCACCCTTTCCGAACATTCCAGCCCGTCCTCGGGCGAGTGAAACATCCACGAAAACAGGTACCAGGATGGAATGCTTGTGCTGAAGTCCCGCGTCCGCGAATTTTCCTGAAGCAATTCCGTAGACCACGGCGGGAGCGACAATGTACGCTCTAACGTATCCTTCCTCGTCCGCTCGAATAATTTCGAGGTCAACGTTGCGATGCAGAGCTGTCGGCGGCAGCATTTCGAGTTGATCTGGGTTGGCGTCGTCCCATATGACGCCAGTACCTCGGAGACCGGCTGCATCGTCGGCAAAAAGACCAGTTCCAGACTGGAGATATAACTCAGGGTGAGCATGTACTTTTGGATGGCCATGTAAGGTAAGTCGCTACGTACGGTATGGATGAAGATTGAAGGTTTCCCCGTTTCTTGGAACTTTCTCTTGAAGCCGCGAAGCATGATCCTTGCGGCTTCCAGGTCATCTGCATCCACCTATTTAGATTTTCATCAGAATACTCGCTGCAACAGGTAGCGAGGGCTATTCGCTCACCGCGTCGAATACGACATCTGCAGCTGCTGTCAAGTCCTCGAGCAACTTGGCATCATTGAAAGACCCAACTACAGCATTTACGCCAAGTTCCCTGAATTTCTCTGCCTTTTGGACATTCCGAACGATAGCGGTAATCTCAAAGTTGCTAGCGTCGGGATGATTCTGGAGGCGTTCAAGTACGGAACCACCAATATATCCTGTAAATAGGGCGGTAACCAGGCGTCAAGTGGGGTCCAGTAGAGGTCGATACTTACCAGTGGCACCGGTAATAAAGATCTTAATCCTAGAGGACATGTCTTGCTCGCTAACGGTGGAGGTATGGGAAGTTTTGTTTACCTATTGCATGGATTTTGCCCATCCCGGAGCAGCAGCTTTTATTCTGCAACGAGATCCAATACTTACTCATCATCTGTGCAGGGATACCAATGATATGCTTGGTCATATCACGCTATATCGCATCATCTTACTCTCTGAATAATGCTCTGAGTAATGCTGGTGATCAGCTGGCTGGTCTCTTCTCAGTATCCCTAATTTTTTTTTTCAAAACCAACGAGGCAAGCTCCACGTTTGGAGCCTGATTCGAAGCCGGAGGCAGATGTCGATGACCAACCCTCTCCGAGTGGGAATATGAATCCCGGGATGAACTGTTTCGGTTATTTTTTCCCTCAGGATTTGTGTGAAACGCGCGACATGAATGTCAGTCTTGTAGGAAACCATTTGCACTTGCGGATATATGTATTTATGCATGTCATCAAAAAATGAAAACATATACACAGTGCTCGGGTTAAATACCGTTTCAAATGCGAATCCTCCCATCTTCCGCTGACTGAAAACAAAGTGTGGACACAGTAAAAACATATGTGACGGCATATAACCGAGTCCTACCAGAAGACAGCAGCACAAAGGTGTCCGGCACCATAACGCTTGGTATGCACACTGGGCGCAACCATATAAGCAGAGAAAGAATGAGAAAAGGGCGAGTACTGAACAACGGGGGATTGTAGGACGGGGACAGAAGGTGCCGACGAGAAATCAAGAGCAACGCGGGACAAGGTAGAGGAGATTGATGTAAGCTTGCATGTCTACATGGTCGAGTGCAGCATGGTGAGGGGTATCATTTGTAAGGACAGGGCGGCACAGCCGGAATAAAGCCAGAACGGGGTATCTTCATGCTCTAAAGCAGAGAACGAGCATCAAGCTCAGCCGAGTATAGTGGTGCAGGAGTTGCGGGTATCCAAAGGGCCACAAGCAAAGTGGCAGAAAGTGCGGGAGGTGTTGGGCTATGGAATGGGGCCAAAGCGGATCAGCCTTCTAGAAGTTTGACCATGAAATCAAATCGTTTCTTTCGCCACTAGGCGCCTCCATCTGCACCGTCACACCCAAACTACTACTTCTCACAGGCCTCTCGGCCCTCAACCCTTTCACCGGTTTCAGGAAACACCAAGCTGGTACCATTCCTAACTCGACATTTCCTCCACTCGTCGTACCAACACCCGAGCCAGTAGCATGACCAAACAACGTCGGGGTCAAGTTCCTCGATGACCGGCCAACGCCGAACAGACTCTTTGGCTGGGGCATCAGGAGCCCGCTTTCCCTTCCAACGACACACCAGCCATCATCAAACGATTGAAGAATCATCAGCTGTTCTCCAACTGTTACGAGAAGTTCATCTGGAAGCACGGGGTTGAAGATTTGGCGGACTTTACGTATTGAGCGCCCAGCCCCGCCAGTCGTGGTGGATGCAAAGGACTCATTGAAGGAGGATGCGGCGGAGAAGACGGAGAAGCGAGATGTACGGGAGCTCGGAGCGTATGAATTTCGGATAACAGAGAGACGTTCGGTTCCCGAGTTTGGTGGAGTAGGCGAGCTGGAAGTTTGGAGGGCAAAGGAGAAGGGTTTGGGGAAGGCGCCGGATTGACGGTGGTATGCGATAATTTGGTCTCGTTCTGTTTGCTCGAGCTCTGGCGATGACTTAGTGAGCGCCTTGGAGGGAAGGATGATTTGTGAGTTTATGTTGTTTCGGGAGAATGACCCCGGTAAGGGATTATTTTGCCTGTCACGATAAATCAACAGGTTCAGATGTTTGCCAAATGATCAAGTGAGCATTACGCACGAATAGACGCTTTTTTCGAGATAGGGTTCGCCGTCCTTCACCAAACCGCGAACAGAGAGGAAGGCAGCACCCATTTGACCCTGACGCTTCTTGGCAAGCCTCTTGCGATGCAAGTAGATACCAAGCCACAAAGCAATTCCGGCGCAAATTGTACCAGCAACGACGAAGCCGGCTATGTACAGCCCAGAAACACCGCCACTAGACTGGGCGGCGCCGACTGGGGTAGGGGCGGCACGGTTGGAAAGGGTGATGATGGGCATGAAGTGTTGATGGAATGGCAGGTTATGTCAGAATGACCGTAGCTATAATGCGTGAATATGTACAGAGATCAAGGAGCGAAAGTGATAGGACGTGGAGGAATGCGCATGCAGAGAAAGAGAAAGAAAGAGAGTGGATCGTGAAGAGCGGAAGAAGTTGTTGGAAGTGTATATTGAGGAATATTGGATTTCCTTTGGTGTCCTGGCAACGCCGGCTCAATATGGCAACTTGCATGCCTTAAAGATCTACCATAGGTTACTCTAGAGGACGTTGATAGATAATTTTCTCGACCATGCAAAGACATCTTGCTCTTGCTTTTTGACTCAGCTTGTGTGCTTTTCCATTTCTCTTCCCTGAATGCTCCGCCGATCATCATGTTTCAAGTGCTCACACCATTGATGAAGTTCCACACACGCGGAACTCTTGTTACTGTGTGAACACACTCGCGCTTTACGGCCGAACTTTCAGAAGAGGTGTTATATTCTCATAACTTATGGATGGGGTTTTGATGTTGGTGAGGTGCGTCGATTCATCTCGCAATTTCTGACAATGTTATAAGGAAATATTGGGTGATCAGCTCATCGAAAGACGTTGGAGGGGAAGGGCGTGTGATTTATTTGATGCGCAAGCTCGGGCGTTCCCGTCATGGGCATCCTGAACATGATTTTTTTTTAAAAAAAAAAATCCTGAACATGATGTCAATGGCTAACAACATAGGAAAGCAAGTCCTGCAGAAAAAAAAAGGCAAAGGGTAGGACGAGTGATTAGGTATTACGGAAAAGGTGGAGCAGAGGATTAGTGTGGGAGGTGGAGTGGTTGCACTGATGGGAGGGTGGTTGCCATAAGCAATGTCACGGAAGTGTGACTGGCGGACAGCGACGTATCTGAGGACCTCAATTCGTCCTTTCCTCCTCACCGCCGAGTGTATCACTCGTTCTGTCACTCTTTTCTCCTTCCCTTCCTTAATTATGGGCTTCCTTCCTCTAAAAAACCGCCCTATAGCCCACCGCCAGAATGACCCACTTGCTATACCATCAGGCACCGGCATTGATGGCACAATCATCATCGAAACAGACCAGGCTTCAGCCGCTCCCACTCTCGCTCTCGATACAAACGCGCCAGCCGGTGGAGGCTTTACCGTCGCACCGCCCCTCGTCTCAAATCACACACCCGTCATCACTATCACTCCCACCGGCACACCCACCCCCAGCCCTTCGTCTGATTCCGTTGATCCCTCTGCCTCCGTAGAAGCCTCTTCCAGTTCATCTCGCTCAATTTCCATGAGCACCGTCGTTGGATCCTGTGTTGGCGCTTTCATAGGCGCCGTAGCACTCATCTGCCTTGGCCTATGGTTCTACCGCCGTTATCACCGTTCCCTCAAAGCCACCTACGGCTCTAGGTCCCGCGGTCCTATGAATGCCCGTGCTGACATGCAGCGCCGTCTCTCACATAGAGAACAATGGGGAAAGCTTGAAGATAGCAATCCGGAGGACAAATGGGAAGGCCGTGTCAAACAATCTTCCGCCGAATCCGTCGCTCCTATGGAAAAACTCACCATGTTCAACAGAGCCGTCAGTGTTCGGACAGCTTATACCCATACTGACGAGGAGCCTGTGCATCTTGAGATGCCTCATCCTTTTGCCCAGCAATACCCCCTCCAGAACATGACCCAGACAAACCATGATCACGACCAGAACGACCAAATCAGCAATGCATCAATGCCCACACCTAAGCCCTTCATGGGCCGCGATACCAATCCAAACGTACTCTCCTGGGATGATGCTGCCCAAAGCTCATTTTTGTCTGTCCGGACACACTCAGAACGTTTGTCTGGCGCAATGTCTCCTACCCTCAACATGGCCATTCCCACCCCTCCCGCTACCTCGTCCCCTCTCCATCACTGGGAGAGCGCTGAGATTATCAACTTTGATGGCCAGAGCGCGGAAATCGTGAATCCTTTCAGTGACGAAAATCGACCTGAAGAGCGGCGTAAAAGCACTGGGAATCCTTTCTTTGGCGCTCATGAAGACCCGCCGAGACGCCGCTCGAGATCGAACTCCCTTGCGTCCAAGGCTTCGAGGGTACAAAGTGATGCTTCGTCTATTCACATCCCCGTGCCAAAGATCGACAAAGGCAAAGGCAGAGCCATTGATCCGTTCGATGATGACCATGCGACCGTACCCCTACCCAGTCCATCAGCTAGACCTTTACCTACGATCACAACCTCGGTACCAACTGTAACCACCACCGCACATTCGCCTTCCTCCCCTCTCCCACCACCTCGACCTCAATTTGCAACGCACGCCTCGTCCTTGTCGGGATCATCATCATCCAGCAACGAACACGCAATGGCATCGTTACTCGCCGCACTGGATGGTGAGACAACTCAGGAAGAGGTGCAAGCGAGGTTGAGGATTGCATCGATGCAGCCTTCAATCAATTCGACGATGTCAGTGTACAGTGAGGTTGAGGGAGAAGAAGATGTGACAAAGGAGTTCCCGTTGCCGCCTTCCACACCTGGGCATTCGACGCCGACTGCTGAGTCGTATAAGACAGCTGATTCGGACCGGACTGCGAGAACTTGACGCGTTGACGCCTTTGAAAGTTGGAATTTTGTTTCCGTGTGAGATATGATTGTGTTTCTTTTGTTGAACGGTGCTGTGGCGCTGTTGGCCTGGGGCTCTTTGTTCCTTTTGTCCCATCCTTTCGCCTGTGCTCCTTCAATCATAGCGTTGTCTCTTTTGCTATGCATTGCTGGTCGTATGCCTCTTGTACTTCCATCCTAATCACATCCATCCAAACGTCTACTACTATCCCCACAATTTATACCTCACACTCCATCCTCACTCGGTCACTCGCTCCTGTCACTGCTGAAAATTCGAAAAGTTGACGATACATATCTTAAGTTATCAGTACAGTAACGTCCCTTGCAATTCCTCTTTTTCCTGATTTCACTTTTTTGGATATACTTATCATCATTTGGACGGGGCCTTGTACAACCTGTTTCAGTTTCCAGCGTTCGTTGTTAGATGATTGATGATGATCTGGTATCTCAGTAATTTAGCAGTATATTATTTCAAGCTTTGTGGTGGTAGTTTGGGGTGCTTGGGCATCCGTTTTACTCTTTCTTTTTCTTTACTTCTTCGAGTCCTATAATCAATTTTTTGTCGTCACGGTTTGACGATTTGTTTCCATAATACTCAACATGTGAACCAATACGCTTCATGCGCTCTGAACCCTGAAGCTTGAAGCCTGAGAGTTTCTACCATCTTGTCCGGCCTCGTTTAGTGTATCATATTCGGCGATACCGTCTTCGGTGGTCGTGTGGTCCTGGTGGGCGATCACGCCGTCTATCCAATATCAACCCCTCTAACATGATCGTCCAATTTGCAGCTCGGAGGTCATAGGCAGGAGATCTGCGCCGGGGGGAGGGTTTCATCTGGGAAGTAGGAGGAATTCCCTGTGGAAGGATCTCTTCGCGAACCTGCCCTAGAAGCGGCGAGTATGCCGAACGGGGGGCGGTTTGATCGCCCTGCTATTTTCTCTTCGACTATGACTCTTATTTCCTCAGCGCCACGGCGAATGTGCGTGGCCGAGGAGAACGAGTGGAGTGTGTGTCTTCTGTTCCACGGACTACGTGGAAGAAAATCGGCCATTGAGTGCCCTGGGCGATGTTTTGTTCTCCTGGGACGTCTTTTGCCTCGATGAGCTTGGGAGTATTGTGGAGACTCGCCGTTACCAAGCGCCACAGACCACAGATAGGATGTTTGACCACGACTTCAACCAAGAATTCAAGAGATCCTTGAATCCTGTGGGGCAGAACACCAGCGTACCGTAGAAGTAGAGCCTCCCGTTGTAAGAACTTGCAACATAACTTGGTCGTATTACGTACGTCAGCTCCTCGTTTTCATACCATTACTTACACGTCATCACAAAAGCCTGCTTGACATTGAACGTTGAACGTTGATCTCCCAGACCACCCGGACGATTGCAGTGTTGCACAGGACGTTCGACAAGAACTCGATGGTCAAGGCAACTCCTCGATTCACCAGGGAAGGACACCTGGTATGCAGCCTAGAAGCCTTCCATTTGACTTGCAGAGCTATGTATATCAGCATACCGGCCTTAGGGTGAACAGTCGACTCGTGTGAACGTTTGGACGAGGTATGTCCTGAGCTCTTTTTGCCTGTGAGGTTAGGAGCGTGCTTGTTTACGGCCACTCGTTAGATGGCCGGGGATGGAACAAGGGCCCTGTGCAATACGTGAGTGGGTAATCGTGCAGACGAGGGATGGATATTGCGGCCGTTCAGAACTTGAGCAGGAGGAAGGAAAGAAGGCACCCATCCGACAGCGGGGGACCCTTCCACATACTGCGGTGAAGATACAAGATGTATTATTCTGTCCCTGTGACGGTTCGGTGGTGTTGAAGGTTGATTGTCGAATTCTGTACCTTTAACAAACCTCGGGCAAGATCCAAGGAAGCGCTATCCAATCAGGAATGGTGATTGGGCGCTTGAGCTTTGTCATACTTAGCTCAATTTAACTCATGAGCATTGACGTCGCCCGTCTCGTCCGCGATGGCTGTCCATGGTCTAGACTTACCCCTTGTAATTCACTCAAGTTGGATTGAATCCCGAAAGAATTGATCTATGCATTGATATGAGCGGCAATCTTTCTGTCACTGCCAGTGTCTGTCCCTGTCTACTTGAGTCTTTATTCGTAAAGTTGGACATATCGCTAAGTTCATGATGGCCAGGCATCATTATACAATTCCAATGAACGCTTGCCAGCGTGGAGCTGAGGGCGTGAATTACAAGGGTGTGCCTCGGTGTGCCTCGCTCAAGTGAGGTCCCTCAGGGCCACGTTTGTCTGAATTACTAAGGTGTGCCTGATCAGTGTTGAGTTGTTCGGCTTCCAGCCCAGCCTTTCAAGGTTCCTCGATCAACGTCATTGACTCATCGACTTTCGAGTTTCGGAAGTCATTGTGTGGGTTTTGGCAGTTTGATTGTAGGATATCGTACATTTTTAGAGCCATGGCTTCAGTATGCCGTAGATCCCGTACACAAGATCAGGAGAAGGAGACATGGCGTGTATGTACAGTCAACTCCGTCATAACCCATACCTGTCATACCCCCTACTCTGTCATAACCCATAACTCTTCCTGGGATAAGGTCGGCTTCTTCGTGCTTAAGTCCTCTCTTATAAGCCATACTCTGTCATACCCCATAGCCCGAGCACGGGACAAAGTGCTACGGTTTATGGCATAGTTGACTATGGCAAGAACGAAAGTAACCTCTCTCCGAGACAAAAAAGGCTGAATAGCATCACAATGAACGCTAGTTTCGTCAAGGTAATCTCGGAACACACGCTCCATCATTGATTTTTTAATCTTTGTTGAGCGGAGTTCTGATGAATAAATCAGAGATACTTGCGGAAAACGTCTGTCTCCGCGCCAGCATGACGGTCACAGTCAAGGGCACCAGTAAGGGAGCTTTCATCCGTCACAGCCAGGTGTTCCGTTCCCAATACTTTCCGATGGTGACGGTATGTCTGGCAGGGCAATCGACGACAGAGATAATGAGTTAGGGACTTCATATTTAGGGTGGAGCATTGTTAGGAGGGGTATAAATACCGTCTTCGATTGGGGCTCCAGACCTCGACCCACACAACTCCAATGGCATACAACCACACCTCGAACACTTACACTTCTTTCGCCACTGACGAAGAAGCACTTGCTTGGGCATACGCTTCCAGCCAATCACAATCTTCCACCTCTACTTCCACGCTGCAAAGTAGCAGCCGCCAGGTCCCTGTCCAGATCGTGCTCGAGCCCGCAGAGGCGCAGAGCGAATCGGGAGAAGGCAGCGGACAAGATGACCCGGATAACGGCCGCAAGAGGTACGCGTCCAGCTTCGAAGCTCGGGTTCGATCGCTCGAGCCTGATTATGCTATCATTATGTATTGACACATACAACAGGGCTTGCGAGCGCTGCAAGAAGATCAAAGTTAAATGCGAGTACCCGCCTAACGCCAAGACTTGTCTCCGCTGCTCAAAAATGGGACAAACATGTATTCCTGGAAAGGCCAAAGATCGTAAAGTACGTCCTCGCCTGTCGGGGTACGATCAAGTGATGGATGTTGGGTCTTCGACGGGACAGAAGTCGTGATATAGATATATCCATCTCTTGAGGTCATATGTGACGAGATGAGAACGTGGTGTAGAAGCTAGCGCCGAGGTTACAGAAGGACTTTGGGAATCAGGCTGATTTCTCCCTTTGTTTCCGGACCTGTGTTGATCTGTTGATATATCTTCCGATGGTTTAATTTATAGCCCTAATCTAGTAATGCAATATACATAAATGGCAGTCCTTCCCGGTTCCGGTACAGCCTCAGACCTCAGGCAGTCCGAAGCGGTGTCACGTCAGTGCCACCATTCCTCCCGGTATATCAGTCTCGTGACTATTTTATTCTTCCAGGAAAACTCATTGTCTGCGTTTGGAGATGCAAAGGGGGTATTGTTCACTACCAATCGTAGTATCAGAGGCCTGGATTTAAGACGCAACTTAGGTGTGCGTTATTCAACACTAGAAAGCTCTATCACGATCACGACCGCCAGGACGTTAAGTGGGCCTAGTGGCACTTTTTTAATAGAGCGCGCTCAGCAAAATTAGCTACCAGAGCACATCTCAAAGGAACCGGATATATCGCGGCACGGATTTGGCAGATACCGACCCGAGACAAAGTAAAATCGACAATTCTGAGTACAAGGACGGTATTGTTCTCTTAGGAGATGCGGAATAACGTGTTGAGTGGCGGTGTTGGCAATAGGGTTAGCCTTTCCACTGTGTGTACCGAAAATAGTGGGAAGCTTACAGCACCTGCGCTGCGGGATATGTTTTGATCGATTGATTAGCAGCCTGAGACTCTCAGGACTCGGGGGAATATGACTAAAGTAGGGTGAAAGACTATGGTATTGTGCGAGTGGATCTTGGGAGTTCTATCAAGTGCAATTTCTTTATTGACCGGAAATTCGTCATATACGATACGTGATGCAGCGTAGGCGAGCCGGTAGGTGAGGAAGCGCTAAAGCCCGAAACCCATAATACCGATATAGATATAAAAGTCCACTGGCTCTATGGCGAGCGGAGGAAGCGGAGGGACTTGTGAATTATGATGATTTATGGTCTCAGGATTCGGCTGATGAGTCGGAACTGTTGGATATGTTAACAATGGCTTCCTTGAGTGTCCGAGGGAGTAGGTAATGTTGAAGTGGTAGAAGTCTTCCAGTGGCGGGGCGAGAATCCATCGGTTCGGAAGTCACTCGGTGATCATCTAAGTGAGTGTTGACGGGGCCTGGTAGGTAAGCAGGTAGTAGACAAACTCCTTAGTATCCGGTGAGCTGTAATCAAATCGGCATTCAATCACGCGTTCAAATATGGGTGTTATAAAGATATGCGACTTCTTGATGGGTCATTGGACCAGTCGAATGACGGGGGGACGTGTTTGGAACTTTCAGAGGACCGGGAGCTCTACATCAACTGCAAGAGAATGGCACGGAACCACGAAAAGCCTATGCCTGCCATTATGTATAAATTTAGATGTCTGATTGGCGAACGCCAATATCTATAAGGATGTAATACAGTGATCTTGCCCTCGGACGGGGTATTATATGGCACTACCGAAGTGTCATTCCAAATACCTATTGCCTTCGATCAGTGACACAGGCCCTAGGATTTGGGGTCTGATACTTGCCAGATAAATACTCTGAATTATTCAAGCGGGTCAGACTTGTTCAGTTGCAGATCAAGCGCGCACATTTTTAGAAACTTGGCTAATCTGGGCTGCCTGCAGACACGGTGGCCGAGAACAAGTAATCTGAGGCCGATCGAGGGAAAACTTGCCATGGCGACGGTTCTGATGATCATCGGATTGAGCAAGTTCGTACGTAGGATATCTATGTAGGTAGATAGACGGCGCCGTGAATGCAGTTTATGATTGGGGTTTTCTGACTGGAAAGCCTGCGATTTGCTGCGGCGGTGGTACCGAAGGAGATTATGGATACCGGTTTCATGCTATAACGGTGATGCCCAATCGAGAGATGAGTAAAATAAGGGGGTCGTCGGCAACACGGATAAATTGCTGTCTATGAAACGGGAGAAAGAATGAAGACCCAGCGCTGAAGAGTATGTCGGTGGAGATCCACTGTGGTGTAGTCGGACGACGGCGAGTAATGTGGGTAATGAAGCTAACCCCATAACCCAATCAAGCCTAAGTTAGGATTCAGTCCAGCGGTCAATCACAAGTGCCAAGAGATTATGGGGTTTCAAGCGAGCATGATGTCCGTCAACCAGCGTCTCGAGATGAACCTGAGGAAAAAGTGCTCGAACATGTCGCAGCCCCGCAGGGCGAGGGGCCATAAAGACGACCGGACGACCATACCAAACTTGGTAGTGTTAACAAACAGCGAACAGCAATGCAGTAAGAAATGGGAATTATGCTGTCAGCCACAATAACATCCATGCGCAAATGCCCTGGTGGCCACTTGAATGCGATGCTAGTTGTGGACACGAGTCAAAGAGCAGTTACTCCCTCGCTTGCTATTGAGAATTGCGCACCGGAAGGCAGATAAAGGCGAACAGCCACAGTACAGGTCCAATGTTCTTGAAAAATGCGCAAGACGCCGTGGCTGTGCCCACGTGGACTCCCCTTTTCGGTATGTTGTTGGGACGAGGTGGCCTGAGTGGGATGGGCGAGGCGAAAAATCCGTCATCTGGTGTGAAATTACGACTAAGTTCAACGCTAGGCTGTCGCAGGACAAAGCACGGTGATCATTATAAGAGGAGGGGATGAGGTGGGGAGGATGATGGATGAGCGTTGAGCGAGCACACGTGGGAGCACAGCCGTTGGGGTGCCCTGAGTGGGCTGAATTGGTGAGTGATCGATCTTGGCTATCTGTAGGCTGGGTCGCAGACGATTGGCCTGGCTTCACTCACACACTCCATCGGCCCGTCTATAGACTGACGACATCCGTCTCCTTACAAAAGTCCGCCATCTCGCCTCTTATCCTCTTTCCACCATCAGGGGCTTTCACCTAGAATCCGTCCCTCGCAGCTGCCTCCCTCCCTCTCCCCAATATGTCCGGGTCTTACAACCAGTGGTCACAGAACAATGGTTTGTACTCCCAACAGGTGGATCTTGGTTCCTACAGCGCCGGCGACCGACAACATCAGCAACAACAACAATCACAGCAATCGTCGACCGCTTTTTCGAATGCCTTCCAATTCCCGCAACCCTCCTCCTCGTCCCTTCAAGCTGCCTTCGGCGCCAATACCCAACATGACCAACAACCTTTACAGATGCAACGCGGCCAGTCTCTGGGATCATCGAATTCTACCCAGAACAGCGCATATGCACAGGGCATTTTCAGTTCCAACCAACCACATACTTTTTCTCGGAACCTCTCCGTGAACACTCCCCCTTATCGAGCCGATGCTGGTTCCATGCAGTATGGCAACAATGCATTGCCGGGTTCAGGCAATGTTTCAGGCAACAGTTTCCTGACCGCTTCCCCTGGTCCAATGCAAGAACAATTCCCACCATCAAATGCTCCCGGACTTCCTCAACCTCAGCCGAACCATTATCGTACCGCGTCGATTACTTCGGGAGGTCCCGCCCCAGCGAAGCGTCAGCGTATCCCGGACCGGAATCTAGAGGACGAGCATGATGGAGAGATCAGTCCGGAAAAAGAGGGGGTGAAAAAACAGTGTGTATTAGATTCGGGCTCGCTTTTTTCGTTCTAATCCCTTCGCTTAATCTAGTTCCGGTGCATGTGCCCGCTGCAAAAATCTCAAGGTCAAGTGCGAGTTCGTCACTGATCCAGAAACCTGCAAAAGATGCTTGAATGGTGGCCACGAATGTGTTATCCCAGGACGGAAGAAGCGTCGAGTGCCACCGTAAGCGACGTCTCTCAGCCATCTGATTATTCTCTCATACCTGTCACAGTAAAAGGGAGCATCTCATCAACCAGATTCGAATACAGGCCGACTAGATCAACAAACTCATAGCGCAGCTCGAGGCGGTCCAGCGGTCTCAGGGGCAACCACCCAATTTGGAAAACTCTTCAGCCATCCTGCAGTCCCCTGTCGCTTCTACCGATGGCGATTCCTTTGATGAATCTGGCTCTGCTCCACATGCTGTTCCCGCGTTCACTGAAGGCAGTAGGGCGATTGAAGATTGGCTCGCTCAGGCCAAGGAGAGTTTCCTGCAATTTGGTAACTCAATTTCGAAGGGTTACCTTTCCGGTGACGACTCTGACTCGGCCAGCTGGAACGAGGATGATTATGAGAATGTTGGTCAAGAAGATTTGGAAGGTTATGGCGACGAAGAAGATAAATACGAAATTGCCGTGGAACGCGCTGAGGGCAGGTCTCTAACGGCTCAAGACCTTGGGGGTCAAAGGCTGAGGAACCAGAACTCTGACTCCAGCTTGAATACTACTACAACCTCTGTTGCTGGCAGCGTGAATCACCCCCGTAAGAAGGGCTCCGGTGATAAGCCAGCCAACTTACCTTCTGAGGCTGCTCCCTGGGGGCTTATGGGCAGATTGAGCATCAAGAATCGTGCCGGTAGTGTGGATCCCGAAGATACCGGGATCACTAGTTCAGAATACTTTACCAGTGAGTCGTTGCATACGGTCTCTTCCGAGCACACCTCTGATGGCGTGAAGGCAACGATACAGAGGATGAACACGCAAAAATGGTCCAGCGTGTCCAACCGCATATCCTCAATCGTGGTGTAATATCGACTTCCGACGCAGAGAAGCTGTTTGCAATGTAAGGATTTTATTTCCCCTCTGCTGCCATAACTTATGTATTCTTCTAGTTACTTCGAGAAAATGAATGACTCAGTATCATTATTGGACCCTAAGCTTTATACACCCCCCTTGACGGCCGTGCGGAGTCCCTTTTTGTTTACAGTCAGTGAGTAATCGTTCCCTGTATGGTATTATTAAGCCTGACGCGCTATAGTTTGTGCCATCGCTTCCAGATTCTATGACGAACGTCCAGATTTGTATCCTCAATTGATGCATTACGCACAGTTGGCGGCCGGTACTGCCCTCATTAGTGGAACCAAGAATGTGGAAATGTGTGCAGCATACATCCTGCTCAGCTTATATCCCGTACCCACTCGGCGTATGACCGAACAGCGAAGCTGGTTGTATCTCGGTTTGGCTATTAGGTAAAGTCCCCTCCCTCGACACGAACTGGAATCATCTAACTCTGAGCCTCGCCATAGAACCGCAACCGATCTCAATTTGCATATCCCCATCAAAGAGAAACCCCGTACCGAGTGGCAAGCAAGGGAAATTCTGAACCGCACCCGCATCTGGCTCAACTGCTACAACCTCGACCGTTCAACTGGCTCTCAGTATGGCAAGCCACCCATCATCAGCAATGCCGATTACGTGGCGAACCACTCGATGGATTGGTACAAGACCTCCCCGTACAATCTTGAGCATTTCGATATCCATATCTGTGCATATAACTCGGAATTGAGGGTTATGGCTTCATTCATGTCCAAGATTTATAATGATCCGGAACATCCTACGGGTCTGAACAAGGTGCGCAGACCCCGGACCGATGTTCCTGAGAAAATCTGACATAGACACGCAGAACGCGGACTTCGAGGCTATTTCGACAGCTACGGATGATGAGCTAAAGGCTCTTGGGGACAGATGGTTTGCTTTGCTGGAGACGACCGATATGAATGTTCCTCAGAATAGGTTCCGGACAGGATTGCTTCGATTGGCTTATAGCTACTCCAGGCTGATCGCGCTTTCTTATGGCTTTCAACATGCCTTTGGCAAAAATACGACGGACGAGAATCCCTTCCTGAACCGGGTAAGTTTCGCCGACTTCTGGACTGGGGTGTAGGACTTATCTACACTCGGTTGCATAGTGCTTGAATGCCGCGCGCGACGTCGTCCACGCCGTTCTCGACGATATCTGTCGCCCTGATCAACGTTCGTCCTCTCATTTTAAACTTGGTAACAGTGGACTCAGTTCTAGTATTTTACTGGCGTCATGGACCGGATGCTCAAAGCATCTTTGTCACCTTTGCTTCCGCATTTCTGATCAAGGTGCGCAAATGTGTCCCTCTTCACGCATTCCTTGTGTAATTTCTGTTGCCCCATAGCTGCTACAACCCCGGTTCGCGTCCCACTTGAGCCAGGAAACACGCATGGAAATCAAAGGTCTTGTGCAAAAGGTCGTTGAACTTCTTGGCTCAAAGGAGGTCGCCATTGACGAACGTCACGGGCCCGGTCTGTACGCGCGCTTCCTCCGCAATCTTCTCCAGTCGCCCATCCTCCGCCAAGACTCTTTCCCCCGTCGCAGTCGCATACCTAAATCAGCCGGTACAACACCAGAACTTTCAGATCATGCGGCCTTGGCATCGATCTCAAATTATCCTTCACCAGCCAGATCTGGTGGTTCGCTATCTCCACCACCTTCACAGGAAATGACCTCCTTTGACATGTTTGCACCTGTAGGGGTTGGGGCTACGGATCCATACTTCCAAGGATTGGATAACGCCTCGACCGCCCTGGGTTTGACGTATATGCCGACGGATACCAACACGAACGGGAACCCGTCAGTTGGAACTGTATCGGACATGTTCATACCCCCGTTGCATGGGGATGGTTTGATCATGCAGAATATGCAGGTTCTCAACGGCGGCAATTCCAATTCCTTTGACTGGCAATCCAACAGTG
This sequence comes from Podaxis sp. C-F-92630, assembly GCA_018524945.1. Lineage (NCBI taxonomy): Eukaryota > Fungi > Basidiomycota > Agaricomycetes > Agaricales > Agaricaceae > Podaxis > Podaxis sp. C-F-92630. The sequence continues at coordinate 293,975 of JAEUWS010000983.1, forward strand.
AGTGATTTCTGAGATTCCTCCGATGGTTCATATCTAACAAGACTTACGATATATGGTGTTATAGATGGATATGTATGGTTCCCGCAATTCCAACAGAACATGGGCATGAACACGCTCTTTGATACCGGCGGCTATGCCCGAAACACGAACACCCAATGAATGCCGGTTTTATTCTTCATTTCCTATATCAAATTCCAGATTCCCTGAAGTGTTTTTCTCCTCTCCTCTGAAACCCGAGTTTACTCTTCTCGTCTTGGCACTATCTCTTTCAAGTTCTTGATTTTTATCTGTATGTGTTGTTCTAGTCGTTGTATTCGTCGTCTGAATGCTTTGTTTTGGGATAGCTTGATTTGTTTCTCTCGTGTGTAAAAGATACTCCTATGTACCCTGTATCTAATAGATCGGAAGATATTGTCTGCATCTAGTTAAAGAACCCGAGAGTTCATATGTTGACATGCGACGCACCATCAGGAACGTGATTCCTGGGAACTTGCACGTGAGATTGTAATATATAGTCCTTGCCTATGGATATTTTTTTCTTTACTCATTCTTGGACTCGCACTATTGTCCCCCTGCGATACTTACTTTCTTCCTTCTCGCAGGAGTCTACCGCGTGTCCTAGAGGGATATTGGTGCCTCTAGCTGGAGCGCATTCCAGCTATTTGGGAGTGGTCACAACAAGTGACTTGGGGTGCGGTTTCCTTACCGGAGGTGCTATATGCTTATATGTCATTGTAGTATGAAACTGCGCCCGTCACTCAATCATTTATAACTAAACTGAATGTTCAGTCATGGCTTCGATGATAAATGCCACTTCTTTTTGATGAAAGAGAACTATGGCCTCAAAGCTGACTTGGTAAACCCAGAACTATGCTGCTCGAGATAGTAGATAATAACTTAGGACGGAATCTATCCCCCGTAAGATGGTGTGATATCATTGGTACGCAAACTACCTATATACATATATGTTGCAAACAACAAGCTATTCATGAAAGCCAACTTGTAAACAGATGGATCATCCGTAGAACTAGTAAGAACTCGGCGATATGAGCCCAACGGGAAATTTGAAGTTGAACTCATTCCGTCCAACTGTCGCGCGTCTACATATGCTACGGCTGACTCAATTCCCTTGCGGATTAAGGTTGTAAGTTCTTAATCTGTTTCCAATCCTGTTATCAACTTGATCTACTCACCAAATTCGCTTTCCCGAGAAAGGCATCCATGTGACAGACGATGAAAGGATCACCTCCGAGACTTCGACCAATGCGAAAGCGTGTCGGTGACACAATAGCCCGCGGAAGAAATAGTGCAAACGATCCCAATATGTCAAATAATCCCCTGGCTTACTATTCGTAAACCAGCTTTCTAGCCAACCAGGATCCGACCAGTGTTGGTGCGATTAAATAAATTGCTATTCAGAGTTATCCTACAGATCAATCGATCATGAACACTAGAACTCCACACAAACACAAATTTCAGAAAAGGGGATTGCTTGTTTAGAGACACTGGCTGAAGAAGGGGTTCAGTTCAACGCAACTGAACCCAGCGGCGCAGGCAGCGGGTCCCGTCCAGTCTTGGCCACCACTACAGATGATGTCAGAGCGTGCAAGATGCAAGACATTATAAAACATTCACGAACTTACCATTGCCCAAACTGTGTCTGAACGGCAGCCGACGCAGTGGTAGTGGTGGTGGCGCTAGGAGCAGTCGTGGGAGAGTCTCCTGGGCTACTGCCACCAGTAGCGGCGCCAGTGAACGTAGAGCCAATGGGACCGAAACGGATGTTTGAGAAAACAACCTGAGCGTTGGGGCTCTGCCCTTCCACCGTCACTGGGTCACCAGAGTTTTGGGCGCAAGAACCACGAGCAACGCCAGGCTTGGTAGCATCAGCACCGATGGGGTAGTTGGAGTCGAGCCAGAGCATCTGAGCAGCATGGTCATCCCAAATGGACATGACAAGAACCATACCCTTCGCCATGGCCTTGCTCATATTGGGCAGGCCACCATGCTGCTGGAAGCTGTTGGTATCGCCGAAAGTGGTCTTTTGAGAGGTACAGAAGTCGGTGGTGATAGAGTCGAAAGGTTGCATGCCGGGGATGTTGACCTTGGAGTTCTGAATGACGCGGCCATCTTGAACGTAGAGACGGCGGATTTCAGAGAGGGTGCCGGATGTTTGGTTATTGTTGGTGAGGAATTGGGTGACAACAGTAAACTTGCGACTAGTGTCAACGGCCATGCCCTTGCCGTAGAAGTCCTTGACGCCCATGCGGAAGGAGTTGAAGTCACAACCGTCGGGATCGCAGACACCGTCGAAGCGGCTCTGGATGGCACAGTCCTCGCCAGAACAGCGAGTCTGACCGTCAACAGTGCAAGGATGAGGAGTGTATGCAGCAGAGACAGAGTTAGCTTCCCACACATCCATTTCGTTGCAGCAGGAGCCAAAGTTTCCAGTTCCAGCATTCGGGTCGTTTGATGAAGGAACCCAGCCTTCAGAGTTGGCCTATTACAAGACAAGGAGGGGGAGGGGGGTTAACATTGTGCTATTGACTTTTGGTGATAAGAGACCTACAGCTCCGTTGATGAACTTAATATCGCGTGGGCACTGTGAGTCGCAGTAACCAGTGCCGTATCGAGCTCCAGCCTTGTTTGTAGTGAAACGGGAGACGCCACCATCGGCATCCATCTCTGAGAAATAAAGAGCACCATTAAGACCACAAGGGAGTTGGGAGACGTCGACGTCGAAGGTGAACTCTTTATTCAGGAGCTGGAACATTTGGTAGTGGGTGTCGTCAGCTAGGAGATAGACTCGAGAGCCAACGTTCTTCTGCTGGGCGAAGGTGATGAATTTGAGAGTAAGGGCGTCACCGCTGGTGGTGATACCGTAAGTACCGGCATATTCAGCTCCATCGACAGCGCAATTGGTAGCACAGGTCTCGCCGTCGGGACAGAGAGTGTCATCCCAGGTGTTACCAGTGTAGCAGTTGGTGAAACCACCGACATTGTGAGTCCAACGCCAGTTGGCATCGAGCACAACAGCACCGTTACTATTGGTCTGACAGCTGCCCGTGCCGCTACAGGTCTGCCAGGTGAGTTTGGGGTGGTTCTCTGCCTGGTTGGTGCCAATCTGCTGACCCAACGCCGTTACAGCAAGAGAAAGTGCGATGAGGGAGGCTTTTGGGAACATGTAGAAGATCTGAGGAGTGCGGGATACTGCCAGTAAGTGTTGAGGCCAACAGATCAGCCCCTGAACGATTTATACCATTCATGTCGGTGAATGTCCGGGGAGAAAGAAATCAGGTCTGGGATAGAGACACCAGAAAATGGATATGAGAAAACGGGGTCGTGTGTAAAGAAAGACACGCTGAATTACATCCTCAACATCGTCCTGAATCCATGAGAGTACGCCAGCATATTGACGATATAGGAACCAGTCTATTAATAGGTTCCAGGTCCAGTAACTTGGTCATGCAAATTCTTAAACATACCGCGCCGAGGGACAAGACGAAATTTCCATAATAAATCTCAAGTCATTGATCCATCGCCCGTCAAATTTCCTACTTCCACCACGGGTTCTTTGGATTCTGCCAGCCCCGTTGACGAAGACCGCAAAAGACAGGACAAATTGATTGCCCGCGTTCAGCCACCATCCGATTCGGACCTTGGATGAGACAAGTTAGCAATTAGGAACGTGGAGTCCGGACATCATTTAGTCTATTTTCTGAGCGGACCCGAAGGGTGCCCCTCAATCACATTACCGAAATCTCCATTTCAGCGAGTATAATTAGTTGCAAAATCAAGGATTTATCCTTGAATGTCCCGAAATTCGTGCGGTGGAGCTTGTAGTTTCAACCGTTAGCGTATCCAAAAGACATGTCGTCACGGTATAGCCATGTGAGCTGGTATAAAAGTGTTGATTTTCACACCATACCCCATATCATTACAAGTAAGGTATTGCATTCTGGCTCTTGTCAGTAAAGTATCCGGGTTGTCGCAGGATGCACTTACAGAAACATACAGCGAAGTCGATGGGTAATTTTCACCAATCCCAGTCTGGACCATCATCACGGTCACTGGAACAACGCTTGGAGGGAGTTGTCGAAGAACTTCCGGGAGTCAACGTTGAGGGTGGGGCTTCCCTATTGCGACAAGAACTTGAAGGTGAGTGAGGGTTTCGGTCGGTTCGGGAACTGTCCTCGGGTTTCCCTTTTCCTGATGGCGAGGGTGGTGGTCGCAGTGCTCTATTCGCTCGACTCCATTGGAAAAGTGCGCGCAGTCTCGCCGACCTGAGGATCTATCAATACGCAAAAAGTGAGCCTCGTACAAGGAGTTGCGAAGAAAGCATCATGACACTTGTCCCACTACTGCTGCGGAATTCGCCACCTTCTACTGCCAACGTTCCACATTTCTGATTAGGAACCAGAGCTAAATCACTTGATTGTCAATTTGCACCTTCATTGGGGGTAATGTCGCGATAATTATCCGATTGAAGGGTAATAAAAGGCATAGGTGCCAACAAGGAGTTTCTTTGTAAGTAGATGCATGGACTTGAGGATGTCTAGCCACAAGAGGTCAAGTCAGCGATCGGATTGGGGACATAGTATCCTTACCCTCGTCGCAAGGCTCCGTTGACTCCATAGATACAGGAAGTAAGGACTCGTCCACGGGATTGTTTTGGCCCAGCTTGTAGCTATGACGTGGACCGGCTGGTAAGAATGCATCGATTTAGGCTCGCTGCCTCAAGGAATTCCTCACCTATGGTCAAAGGTAATGTCATATCGCTAAAGTCTCACCCAAAGAGTTTGGCCGTGGACAAGGGCGTGTACGTGTTGCAAAAGGGTGTAGGCACGCAACAATCAACTTGAAGTCGAACTCACCAAAGGCAATTATAACACATGCCGGCACTGTTATATAATACAATACCGGCTACTGGTGCTTACTGATTTTCTGCTTCAGCATGGGATCACAAATTGTGATGCGTCATTCACTGGGCTGGTGAGTCAATAAGCCACTGATATTATTGAATAATTACCCAGTATATACCATAAACTTGAACTGAGTAAGCCATCTGTATTATCAAAAAGTTATTGTAAGAAAACATTTGATAAGTCAGGTGGGATATTGTTTCATAAATCTGAGAATATTGAATAGAAATTTCATAAGATAATTATAAAATCCAGCTTTAATATCCCATATGTTTTACCAAGACATTATCAAAATCAAGAACTCATTAATTCTTTAGTAAGCCTATTGTCAGATCAAATGATTACCATGAATTTATCATAAACTACAGATCTCAATAAATATTGGTTCATGTAACATTATGGTTTTGGAAAGCCAGCTGATTTATTGAAATTCTATTGTGACAAGGGGTCACATCATGTTTAATAATACACAGAAAAAACACAGGATATTGAACACAAGTCTTGACAAATGGGTACCATGGCTGAAAAATGAGCATACAAAATCAGAGTCTCAGCCATCCAATGGAGGCTGTGGAGGCTGCAAATATTTGAGGAAGGTGCCCTATGATGGACTTGGATATTCTATGAGAATGAAACAGATTCTTGGCAGATTCTGGAGGATATTGTGGGATTTAATGCATATGCAAGTTGGAGAAAATCTTACCAATTGTCTGTCTGTTGTGGTGCCAGTGCTGGGGCCTTTCCAACCCACAATTGGGACTCCAGGGGATCCAGGGCACATTCACAGTGACTGGTTTCCCCAATGGGAGTTCTGAGAGCTTAGCTCAGGCACAATTTGATCAGTATTTGAGGGAGGCAAGGAAGGAAGGAGAGCAGAGGAGATGGAAGGGCAGTTATCAGAGTGCTTGAGGAATCTTGTGGGTTTGGAATGATCTGGACAACAAATTCTTTGATATTTGAGTGCATCCACAGCAACTGGTTTTCCCAGTGGGAGTCCCAGGCATGATTTGAATAGTAGAGGGAGGTGACAAGATAGTAGAGGGAGGCAACAAAGATAGTAGAGGGAGGTGACAAAGATAGTAGAGGGAGGTGACAAAGATAGTAGAGGGAGGTGATGAAGGTACAACAGGTAGTGCAGCTATTGGAGTGATCAGAGAATCCTGTGGTTGGGAGCAACTTGGGTGAGACTTGGCAATGAATCAAGATGAAAAACTGGTCACCTGGATGTTGACAATGCAGACAGGTTGTTGGAGGAGAAGGCAGTGTCTTTGGTATTTGCTGCCTCAAGTTGAAGGTACTCTCTCTCCTGTCCAAGCTCCTGTGAGTCCATTCAGTTGCCCTTGATCAAGATCCAACATCACAAAGGTATGACAGGGGCCAGAGCAGGGGGATACAAGGGCAGTTATTGGAGTGCTCAGGGAATCTTGTGAGTCTGGAGCAACCTGGACTAAACTTGATGATGGGTTCTTTGATATTCACTGTCCCAAGATGAAGACACATTCTCTTTCCAGACAGGTTCTGGTACCTTTAACAAATTGTATTGAGGAATCAGACCAAAGGGCATGGGTCATAGGATTGCATCTTGCAAGCAGACACATTACTTGAGGAATTGAGAAAATGTGCATGCATTTGTGCCATGGACAACCTGAACTGCCATGAGTCAATTCAGCTGTCTTTGATCAAGATTTGATGCCACTCACCTGTCTTGCTGTCTCTTCTGCTTCAAGGATGTCATGTGCTGAGCATGAGGTTGGAGTCAGATGGAAAAAAAAAAAGAGGGAAAGTTTGGTGGATGAGGTGATTGGTGTTAGGGGTGTCCTTATCACCAGTCACCTGAGCTTAAGCCAGGGGGCAGCTATCTCAGTAGGAG